>JANHGL010010346.1:0-14142 GCA_024611195.1 Ceyx melanurus
TAATATTTATATATTAAATTATATGCGGAAAGTAAAAACAAACAAACAAAACAAAAAATATCACAACCAACTAAAACCCAGAGATAAATAAGATTTCAGTAATCCTTCCAAATCTATCCTCTTACAAAGCCATCCCAGGTCTGTAATTATATTGTCACCTTTCTCTGGACTGCTTCTATTTCTGCTAAACGTTTTTCAAGTGCCTTCTCTGACATTTTAATTTACATTCCTTGAAAAGAGACACAAATCACTGAGCTTTTCTGCATAAACCTTATTCACCTTAAGTACTCCCTTTACTCTTTGGTAGGCTCAATGACCCAGCAGTTGTCTAACAGACTGCATGTGTCTGAAATATTTCTTATTAACTGCTTCTCTGAAATAATTCCATCAGAGCCCTCTTAATACATGGCTTTTACTCCATGGTAGACAAAACTTGTATCTTAATATGCTCAACTAGATCTGCATTTCCATATGAAGATTTTTCTTAAAACCTCCTATCAGATAATTGCTTATTTCCACAGCCAAATGTTCTTGTTCATGATATCGTCTTTTTAGGGCCTTTTGGTTTTTCCATTTTGTGGGTTTGGCTTTCGTTCTGTGTGTGTTTTTGGTTTGACTTTGTGGGTGGTGGTGAGTTTGGGGATTTTATTTGTTTGTGTTTTGTTCATTTGTGGGGTTTTTGGGGTGTGTGTGGATGTTTTTTTGGTTTGCTTTGTTGTTGTTTTTTTCCAATGCTGGAGATTTTAAGATAGATTTTAATAATCTGTTTTGATAGCTCTTAGTGGCACGATTCTGTTTCCAGATATTGCTTTGGATCATGTATGTTTAACTTCATGCTTCAAGCTAATCATACCTAACTTCTGCTTTGAAGAATCAGAATTTGTCTGAATGTTCTGGAATCCTGAAATGAGCTGCCAACCCCTAATGTCTGACTATCGCAGAAATGTCTTGTCTGTTGAACTTCTCACAGTTTTTCAAATAATAAAAGAAGACATAATATCATAAACAATAAAACTTAAAAGTTAGAGAAAAAAATATTGGAGGGTGTGTGTGTGTGTGTAATCTATTTGAAAAACTGCCCAGAAACAGTTTATACAACAGTTGCAGTCTCCTTGTCCTTGGAAATCTTCATGTTGACCTGTAACTCAGCTTTATTAAGCAGAATAGTAAGAAAACAAATACATGCTCTCTTTCAAATATTTAATAAAGAAAAACATGCATTGAATTTAAAAGATAGATGTTTATGGCAATAGACAGATTTTAATGGCAATAGAAGGTCAATATTCTAATTTGTCTATAAAATGAAAATTGATTAGAAATATTTTTCATACAGTATACTGCAAGCATATATTAAGACAAGTCTTACCTTCAGATGTTATTCATATTACAATAAACTTTTTCCCCCCGAACTGTGTACTATGTATATACTCTAAATTCAAATGAACCATCTTGAGCCTCAGATGCATAAAAAGGAGCCATTTATAATTCTGCAACAAATCTTACACAGGATGGAACTATAACAGTAGTAGGAATCAATAAATTGAAATAACATTAACTTCACTTACAGCAAACTTCAGGGACAATCAAGCATCTTGATAATGCTACTGCTAAAACTACAGATGGAATAAAAACATTTAGTTAAATGGCACCAAAATGGTCAAGAGAATTTGTTGAATATCCTCAGTACTGAGAAAAAGTTAGGAAGACACAATTGTTCAAAAAGACTCCCCCATGAGAAAGGTAAATGAAGAACAGGGCACAAAAACCATCTCATGGAGGCACCTGTTTTTCTCCACTGACACCAATTAACAAACTATCAGTGTGTGATATTGTTTTATAAACACATATTTGTTGAACAGGCGGATAATATTAAGACATTCTCAGAGGGTTTTCTTCCACACAGATTCTTCATTATTTAGACCTAAGACAAATCTGCATTTCCCTTTCCAAAAGATGTTAAAACACTTTAGTGCCATTAATACCTTCCCTGGATATGTATTGCTCAGACTACAATCCCTCAACAAATGCATGAAAACGACAGGTGCTCAATAGCTCAGCAGCTCCCTACAATACTCTTACTATGCCATAGACTTAGGGATAAAATAACTGTTTAATTACATATCTGAAGACAAAAGCCAAAATTAGCAAGTGTTCTGCTGCTAAAGAACCAAATAGATAGTTTTGTCAATGAGAAGAATAATCAGGGTGCATCAGCTATTAGAACTGCACATTCGATAGCTTTCCCTGCACTTGGAGAAAAAGCAAATTAATTCATATCTGGAAATGGGGTAAGTTTTTGAAAAAGTTTTTAGTAGTGATATTGAGTGCAGTGTTATAAATAGGAAAATTACTGTCTTCCATACACATACACGAAGTTTTGCATTATTTTGGCTTTGAATTTTGATATTCCTACAAGCAATAGTCTGTATTTTAATAAAATATAAACTTAGATGTAAGATAGTTGCCAATGTTTGTGTTTCCTGACATGCTTTTGTAAGATATATTTAGATTTTTATCATTCAGCACTTTTGTTTACTCTTTTGTCTTTATTGACTGCTGGCACTATCAAAACTATCAAAAGTTATCTTCTGAAGTACAGAATCATGAAGTTAGGATAACCATAGATAAAATTAGCATTTTATGGTACATTTGTAAATATGTATTCTCAGAATATTGAATGTGGCATACTACCAAAAAAACCCAAAACCACAAAAAAACCAAACCAAACCAACCAAACCTAACTATCCCAGAAAGTTTTGAAATGCTGTAGCCTCATTCAGTTCTCAGGCAGGGTATTATAGAACCTGTTAATACACTGTTAGCTCTTCCATTTCTTCTTGTGTAGTTTCATCTCTTTCTTCCATTGACATACTTTATCAGACACTCTGCACAGATCAAAGGCTCATCTAGGGACTGAATTGAAGCAAACTAAATAGCTTTCCATGTCCTAACTTACTTAATCTTCTCCATGCTGTCTTACACTTACTCCTCAATAATGTTCCTTCAGCATTGCATTTGACAGTATTTCAGGGATAGACATCTCAATTTGGTTTATTTTTAATGTAAATCTAACATATAATTACACACAATTATACTTCAAGCACAAGGAATTTATGTACTTGTTAGTTTTTCTAGTGTTGGCGTAATCTTTCTTAGCCTTGACAATGTGGATGAAGTTTAAGATGTATATCGCATTCAAAACAAAACAACAAACATTTACATATACTACAGAAAAATATCATGACAGAAAAAAATTAGCATAGGCCATTTGTTCACATTTGTGAAGTTAATTTAGTTCTTTCTGGCACTCCCAGTAAATACAGGAAGTAATTTTCTACATGTACTTTTTAATATCCATTACAATTTAATTAAATTTCAGTATAATCTTTAGCTCTTTGTTATATCATAATGAGGCAAGAATCAGGTTTCAGCCTGTCCCTGATTACAGGAGATGTGGGATTTGAAAAGACAGTGGGACAGCAGCAACAGCCAGCTATTCATTTGCTATTGGTTTTGGATGTAGTCTTAAAGATGCACCATTTGATGTAGATTGAACCTGAAACAGAAAACCGATGTTTGAGAGGGTGGGTGTTTGTGTTTTTTCTGTTTGTTTTAAATTTCATCACCATTCACTTAGTAAAGTCCTCTGTAGAAATATTTACTTACTAGACTTCATATAAGGATAAAAAAAAATCTGTCTCTGCACACTTGTTATCACTTTGAATTTAAATAATTCATTCAAAAATCAACTTAGTGACATGATTCTCCCTTCTCTACAAGGTGCTCATCAACTACTAGTCAATAAAAAAATAACAGAGATCAAAAAAATATCTTCCTATCCTTAAAAAACTCACCACATGTAGTCCAAGATGTCCAAACCCTCATATACTACAAGAACACTCACATGCACACCTCTGAGCTCAACACACTTGCCAACACACTTGGGGCTAAACCCAGATGAGGAGTGAACTGCAATGGCAAAGGTTCCCTACAAATTATTTTCAAAATACACTTGGAAACAGATGTACATATGAAACCAGCATAATGTTCAAGGAAGATTAGTGAAGCAAAAGCCACAAATACATTTAGTGTCAATAGATGCATCAAAACTTAATTACTGACCAACTTAAAAAAAATGAAGGAAACACAACAACCATTTAAATAATCAGCATCTTTTGCTTCAGTGATTAAAGGCCACCTATGGTCCATAATGATCAGTAAGGCCTGAGTAGATGGAGAACAGGTTTTGTGTTTCAGTGACAAATGACAAAAGACGGACTTACTGTCAGGACAATCTGTTGGGACTGCAAGAGTTTTTAAGAGCAGAAGATTAAAATAGGTCCTCTCTCTAAAGAGAAGCAGTCTATGCAGGTACAGAAGCATTTATAGAAAAGGCGACTAGGATACATGTGAAGTTGAAAGCAAGTATTGCAAAGGTAACAATCAACAAAAAAGACCAGATTGCAGCTGAGTATATGCCACATCTTTTATATATTTCTTGCCTATTTTTCTTCTGCCACAGAGAATGCTTGTAGCAAGTCGCACCATTTCTTCAGAATGCGACAGAGCTATCATGGTTTCCATTTTTTTCCACTTAAAATTCTCAACAACTCACTATTGTCCAATATGCCAAAAATATCATTGAGATTAAATATATCACCAAAAGTCAGATGTAAGAGCAGACCAATCTTTCATCTGGAGGTTCCGATTTATGTGCTGCATCACACTGTGCACCCTAACAGTGTGAAAGTCCTTTGACATAACCAATTCTTAGGTTGGACTGTTAGGTTCCTCTTTAAATGCTAGAAAACTGCAGTACTCTTAAGCTTAGCCTATAACTGGATCAAATCTGAGCACCCCATCAGTAATGACTAAAGAACTCCCGGGATAGTTTAATGGTTTATCAGCTAGAAAAAATAAAAAAATAAAAATAATATGAAAATATTGATAGGAAATGTTTTTAGCAATGTTATTTTTAGTAATTTTTAGTATTTTTAGTGAAACATGTAAAGCATCGGCACACAAGTAGCCATTTGGCAAAAGTATTGGCTTCTGAATAATTTCCTTAGAGAATTACAGAATCACAGAATGTTAGGGGTTGTAAGGGACCCAGAAGACCATCTAGTCCAACCCCTCTGCCAGTGCAGGATCACCTAGACTAAGTCACCCAGGAACACATCCAGGCGGGTCTTTAATATTTCCAGAGATGGAGACTCCACAACCTCCCTGGGCAGCCCATTCCAGAGATCTGTTACCGTCACCGTGAAAAACTTTTTCCTTGTGTTTACCCTAAACCTCTTGTGCTCCTACTTACTCCCAAGAATAACAATGCTGTTCCAGTTTTTTTATTGGCTTAATATCACAGCATTAATGAAATATTTTGAGTAGAAAAAGTGGGAAAGCAAATTACTTTGCTAAACAAAACCATACCAAAAATCCATTTGAAAAACAGATTAATTACACATTTTAACAGGTTTTTAAAAGTTCTTGCATTTGTTTGGCTTTTCATAGAAGTATTTTAACACCCTAAGAACTCCTTTTGACTCAAATTCCCAAATCCTCTCTTGAACTAGAATTAATAAGATGGATATCTTGTCTATCATTTCTAATACTGCCTCAAAGCCAAATGGTTCTGTGTCTACACCTTAACATCTTTTACCATGAAATTATATCTTACAGCAGGAAGTTACTTTTTAAGCCTTTAATAATTAATAATGGACAACAGAACATATAATAAAAAATCATTTTCAGGATATATATATATAAAAAATATATATCCCGAATGAGTTTGTTTTACTTTCAATAAGTAAATCAGAAAAGTAAGAACAATGAAGATCTAAGTTCAACTTCCTAGAATATTACCAAAGATTTCAGCATGGTTTTAAAGCAGTTTTACACTGAATGATAAATCAACCAAATGTTGTAGCAGATGTCTAATGTATTCTTTTCACATAAGCCAAATAGATGTGGGTAGCATCTGTGTCAGATGCAAGCACAACTACTTGCCATCCAGGGTGGCCACAAGATGATGGATGTAGACTGACAGTATCTATCAAAGGTTGAACAAAAGGTTTGAGAGAAATTTGAAGATGGTTATTTTAGGGATAAGAAATACTTCCCTCCAAATAATTAATTTCTTCTTATTACTATAAAAGCTACTGTTTACCTGGAGATACAGGGTAACTGTTTGAACTTGGTAACATAAAAAGATTTGTATAAAAGATGTTGCTATTCCAGCTCATAAAACATCAGACAGTAACCCCACTGATTTTTAAACAAAACCTGCTAGTTTAGACCTGTATGACTGATTTATAAGACCTGTATTTTGCTATCCAGAGATTAATCTTATTAAAATTTATAGAGGTTTCAACAGAAAGAATATCCACATTGCTATGTTAAGGAAAATAAATGTTAATACATTAACAGCAGAAATAAAAAAAAATAATTATATTGTACAGATATATTGTATACTGTTCCTGCACATCTTTTTGTCAACTTAAAACACGAGCAGAAGTGAATTACAGAATAAATCAGGGCTTCTCTCCCCTCCCATACTTTACCATTATAATTGCTTTTCATAATTACTGACGTTTGACACCCGAGACTATACCATCTAATCAGTCCCCAACTCCCCTTATAAAAGTGGGTCTTGACTCTGTTTTGATGCTTATTCCCAAAATAACTTAACAGGTACAATTCTCAAAAATCAACTTTTTTGCTTCTTTGATTGAAATGCCCTTTTTTGTTGTATTCGTTAATAACAATGTGAAAACATGATCTCCAGAATCACACTCAATTCCTGCCCTCAAAGCTTTCATCAGCCTTACTCTTGCAATTGCAGTAATTCTCCTGACCTCCGCTTTTCCACTTCATCAGCAAGAATCAGTTTTTTAAAGGCAAACACAGTAGTCTGCCTGCTCACTAATCTGCTAGCCTTTGTCATACCAGTAAGCCTGGCAGGGACAAATGATTTATCAGCTTTTGCACAGCTCTGTACTTACTTCCAAATCACACTTTCTGACCTTGTACTTCCTCCAGATATCATGAAATGCAATAGGAAGATTCTGGAAAGCACTGCATCTCCAAACCACAAAACCTTTTCTATACTATTGACCAGTCTTACAATGCTTAAGACAGCAAATGTGGTGAGTAAAGATGCAAGTAGGAATTTGAGAACATATAGGGTTTCAGATAGCTACCTAATGCTTCATATTAGAGAATAAATTTTATTTTATACACCAGGATTTTTATAGCAATATTTCCAACAAAGCATGGGAATTTGGGGGGAATTTTTGGGTCACTGAAAAAAAATGTATTTTTCTGGTCCCATGAAATGCCATTTAGATTTGGCAGCTATAAACTACAGGGTCATGATATCCCATCTGTGATTTAAAAAAGACTGGAGAGGGCCTGTTTACAAAGGCCTATAGTGAAAGGACAAGGGGCAATGGTTTTAAATTAGAAATGATTGAATTCAGATTAGAAATAAGGAAGTTCTTTACCACAAGTGGTGGAGCACTGGAACAGGTTGCCCAGGGAACTGGTTGAGGACCCATCCCTGGAGCCATTCAAGGTGGAGACAAGGCTCTGAGCAACCAGCTTTAGTTGAAATGTCCCTGCTCTCAGCAGGGGGGTTGGACTAAATGAGCTCTGGAGGTTCCTTTCAACTCAGACATTTCTATGATTCTATTTGTCAAAATGCTGTCAACTAGGCACACCTTCCAGCTTCTTAGCATCAACTTCTTTGGAAATAACAATTCCATTTATATTTTATATACCCAAATTTTTTATTTATTTTGGTGGGTTTGGTTTAGATTTTGATGGGTTTGTTTGCTTTGTTTCCAGCATTCTGATCTGGAATAATGCATTAGTCTTACAACACTTTTTATAGCTGAACATTTATTTGTCATTTAAAAGTAATTCTCTCATTTGACTGCATTCTGCTTTCTATAATGTGATTTTGCTTGGTACACTACATAGAAAACATATTCATTTCATAGAATTAATTGCAGTGAAAGAAAAGGAGCACAAAAGACAGGCTATAGAAAATATTCTAGGGCTATTTTAGCCAGTATTATCATACCCTTAGTCTTTCAACAAACTAAAACTGCACTGTTAAATTGTATTAGCAACATTAACGCTCAACAACCATTAATATACTTATATACATTTTTTGTTTCACAGTTTATTGTAATCCCAGTTTATGATAGAGCTATGTAACACTCACAGAAAAATAAGTTTAAAGGTATCATCATACTATAACTGGTGAACAGAATATTATCTTAAAACACACACTTGAAGCCAAAGCCTTTTTGCATTCATGCAAAATTACCATCAAATATACCACAAATTATGTAGGCGACTGATAAGCATCTGTGCTGAGCTTTCTATACTCTGAAGGTGTTTTGAAGGGGCTTGATTTCTGAAAATAAGGACAAATACTCATTAATGAAAGGACATTTCCTAAAAATCAGACCTCTTCAGAGCATCTCAAACTGAAATATCTTTTAGTCATTAACAACACAAGAAAGTTTAGACTATATTTTAAGTTGAATCAAAAAGCAAGTTTTCCCATGCAACATTATCCATACCTATGCATGGCAAAGCAAGCCAACAGGATGCTGAGTTGCATCAACAAGGGCATCACCAGCAGAGATAAAGTCATCATTATCTCACCCAGCACTTGTCAGGCCACACCTGAAATACTGTGTACTGCTTTGGTCCTCAATATACAAAAAAGATGCAGACAGGCTGGAAAGGATCCACAGAAGGTCCACAAAGATGATCAAAGGACTGGGAAGCTGCCATATGAGGAAAGGCAGAGAGAAATGAGTTTGTTCAGCCTTGAGAAAAAAAAAAAGAGGGGAAATTTATCACTATGTCCCATGATAAAGGGTAACTACAAAGCAGATGATGGAGACTCCCTTTTTACAAGGAGTCACATGGAAAAGAGAAGGGGTAATGGACACAAGTTACTCTTTGGGACATTCCAATTGGACACAAGAGGAAACACTCTCACAATGAGAACAGTCAGCCACTGGAATAATCATTCCAGGGAAGTGATGGTTTTCCTTTGGAAAAAGGAAATGGACACCTTTAAGATTCAGCTGGACAGGCTGCTGGGCCATTTTGTCTCAAATGTTCTTTTACCAAGAAAGGTTCTACTTCTCTTACCAAAAGGACCTTTAAGTCCCAACCTGGTAGTCTCTGATTCATGTTCTGAAGTGGTACAAGCTGAAGAGCATTTTGTTTAATCTCTTGATTTTAGTGGTTGCTGGCTTTTATTTTGGAAATGTGAGGCTTAACTATGCTCTTGGATTGATTAAGGAATTAAGTGGGCATTTGGTCAGATAATAAGCTACTGTGTTTTCACCTAAATGTATAGCCTATGGTTATAGTTTTGTGGTTACACCTCTGTAACACATACATAAATACCATAGACTCCAATTGTTACTTGCAAAAACCAAAAACCAAACCTAAGTACTATAGACAGAAATTAGAATTTTTCCTGGTTTTCCTACTGACAGAAGAATCACATTACAAGAAAGTGTGTGTTTAGCTTTGCAGCACTAATCTGAACTCCATATCAACACCTTCTCTTCCCTAGCTACTGCCTCCAAGCCATTATACTAAAAAAAAAAAACCAACAAAAAAAACCCCCCAAAACTGATATGCAGTGAAACTGCTTCTCCTTCCCTGATATTTTGACTTTCAAAGAGTAAGTAAATATCCTTTTATTTTTCTTTTAAGCAAAATATCACCTGCAAGAAGCAAAAGAGAGAAAATTGTAACTAATGCAAAGTAAAAGTAATAAATGCTTATTTATCTTACTCTGATCTCAAAATCAAACTCACAAAGAAACCACAGAGCAGTGATTTCAAGGATTCATTTGAAGAGGGACTTTTCTCTGGGTCATTCAACAAGGACAAAATCACTAAGCAAGAGAAAGTCAGACATGTTTCTCTTGATCTTTGAGTAATCTGATATTGTGTGTAAGGGGAATGATTATAATACTGTGCTGCTGAGCTGCTTGAGTGGATAACAAACTGGCTCCGTTATTAAAGACATGCGCTTATAAAAGAATTCACTTCAGAGCAGAGGGGGAAATACTAACAGTGTTATAAAGATCAATACCAGACCACTTTCGTTTCATTTACTTAACCAGTGACCCCAGAAAAACAATATGCAAGGAGAAAGAAAATCTGCTGATTGTAGAAAACAGGGGTTGCACAGAGTAGCATGCAAAGGTTGGGCTGACAACTCTGTGGAAGGGAAACAGAAAGTCAGCTCAGAGCAGAGAAGGTTCAATGCCAATTGCCAGACAAAACAGTTTATTGTAAGGAAATGAACAAGTACAAATCCTGGGGATTCAAAACAAGAAATAGACTATTTGTAAAACAGTGATTTCAATAATATGGTAAAGAGATTAAAGTAATCCTTCCATTTTGCGGTTTTATGACTATGGTATATCCTCTTACTTCAGTTTTGACTGTAACAGACAAAAAGTGACCAAAGATATGGAGGAGACAGAACAGTGTTCACAAACAGAATGTTTCTGCAGATGGGAAAAAAAATATTATATGCTCCTTTACCACTTACAGGATTTAAAAAAAAATTAAAAAAAACCCACAACAACAACAAAAAACCAACCCAGGTGGCAGAAAGAAATTTTGTTGGGGTTTTTTTTAAAAAATCAGTAAAATTTTTAATAATGAAGAATAGACAGTTTTTCTAATATTCTAGTATTTAATGCAGTACCATAGATACAAATGTTCTAACTATATCCATTTAATGTTTTCTGGTGTATCAATAATTGAAGTGTCCTTGTAATTCCATATAAGACAATAACCCATTGAAAGTTCCTTTACTTCTTCAGTAAGAACCAGAAATTATAAAACATGGCAGACTTGGGAAAGAATACAACATACGCAGAAGCTTCAAACAACCACAGTCACTGTAATATAAACCCCACTGCAAAAGCTTGTACATATATCTTGTACTGTATATACTGTACAGCAATAGCATGAGATGATAAAAAAAAATAATTTTGAATAAGACAGGTCCAGGATCCAGCATTAGATCCTAAAACTGGCTCATTGGAAAAGTTAAAAAAATATTGGATCATATTAAATTCACTGTGTTCTTTTTCTTGACAAAAAAAAAATAATAATCTTAAAACTGTGCTTAAAATGCAGACCTCATATAAAGACTTTCTTTTCAGCAGAAATCTAGAATTAAAAGAAGCTGCTCTTCACACCAATTATACACCATTTTGACAATTTTTAATTGCATTCACCAGAAATGCAGATTGAGACCAAACAATATCAAGACTCTTGTTCTTGCCCACAGAATTAATCAGGTAAACATTTGTTTTCAAAGCTCATAATAAATATTCAGCAACTCATTAAATCCATTTTTCCCCCCTTAGAAGAATTATAGCACATCACCTCACTGTGCTCTACTACCTATAAATAAAAATGTAACTTCTCTAAATGCAGAAATAACTCAAATTAGAGAGTCCAATTCATTACAAATATTTTCCCACAGTTCAAACTTTTTAATTTGCAGAGTCAAAGTGTTGATTATGTTCTTACCTCATATTGGATAATTTTCATGCAGGGCACATACTTTGTTATATGTGTTAATGCCATTTTGGAAGCATCTCTTGAGAAAGACAAGAGCTTCCATTTTGGTAGATATAAAGAAATTTGTTATGCCCAGTACTTAATTTTTATCTTTCATTAGAAAGAACATATTCAAATACAAGAAGCTTTTGCAAAAGGAAAAATATGTAATTTTGGGACTGATTGCACAAATTGGCCAAGCCAAACACATGGATTTTTATCACTCTATTATTATCACATCACAAAAGGTATTATAGTAGTATGGCCATGGTGGTTTTCACAGTTACCTGGAGCATATAGCACATGCTAGATTATGAAAGCAAAGCTAGCAGAATTTCACAATGGCAGAGCTTGGAATCAAAGCATACCATGCAAAATGAAACCATACTTCATGAAAGAAGTAAAGGACAAACAGGATGTGGCATGTTTTGAAATTTGAAAGTTCTGTTTTGCTTATGTTGTTTAAAAAGCATTGTAAGATGAAAACTAATGCCTCAGAGTAATATATTAAAAAGTAGATATTACAGATAGTTTTCAAGGGAATCCAACTACGGTGGTAATAAAAGTATCTAATCCAATAATAGCATTTTCTGAAATACAGTAATTCATAACATACTTAACAAAATTTTCAACAGACTGTAACAAATACTATCTTGACAATTATAGTTACACTAGATAACATTTTTTTAAAAATATAGATCAGTTGTGTAATAAATTCTGTTTTCATTATAATTTCTGAAATAATTAATTTATTATTAATTATTAATTGTATCACTTCCTGTGGAAAAGTGTGTAGCTAGTGCAGAGCACAGCGAATTAGATAAGGCAATATATGCTTCATGTATTCTGAGAAAGTTAACAGGAAACTCTTACATTGTAATTTTTAGTCTTTTGTAATGTCATTTAGAATTTCCATTTTCTTTGTTTATATTCTTTGTATCTCTAACATTATGAATAGTCATTCAAAACAAGGAATATTTGAATGAAACAGTGTAAGAATCTAATTGCATGCACCATAGTGGAAGTGTAAATTCAGAAAAGGAGACACAAAAGATTAATTTGGCATATCATCAGTCTCTTGCCCCTAAAATTCCTTCTAGTTAAAGTAGCATATTGATGTATTTTCAAATAACATTAAAAAAAAAGTTACCATTTCTTAGCTCAAAAATACACATTCAAGTCAGAAATCATTTGAATTTTGATGTCTAGGTTATAATTTTGATGTTAGCAATAATTTGCTTCACAGCAGGGCAAAAGTTCTATAAAAGATTTTGCACTGAGCTTCATAAACCAGACTTTCTGTATTATACTTTCTGCCTCGAGTGAATTCCTGAATACTTACCAAAAGTAAAATAAATTTGTAAATCTGTTCAGTATTAAAATTACAAGTCAATTAAATACATTGTTTTAACACAGGCACTATAACAACAAATATTGTCAGTGTTCACATGCCCCAAGAAGAAGGAAATATCATAAACAGAAATTAAAATTTTTGTTAAACAGTGATTCCACTTGATAATAAAGGTGATGAAGACTTGTTTTGAAACAGAAAACACTGTTCTATCCAACACTGCATCCCTAGACAATATCAATTTTATGGTCACAGAATATTTACATGCATAGTTTTCAGGCAAAGGGCACTACATGAGTAATGACATCGCTGTTTCACTGAAAAATGGATGTAAGTTTTTCCCATTTGCTACATGCAAGTTATGCATCCAAGTCTGGTTAGTACACTGTATTATTAAAAGTTCTTTAACCTTTTTACAGATCTGAACACAAAGAAACCATTTTAATTCTGTAGTTTGATTTCTACGGTTTGTTGTGCAGTCCTGCTTACTGATTGAACTATATATAGCACGTTTAGATATACATCTAGTCTTAAAACATGAGAAAGCTCCCTACAGCTAATGAAGTATTAAAAAAATTGTATAACAAGAAACAGCAAAAAGGAATGTAGCCACCTCAATTGCAATACGAGTGACCTATGGAAAATTTACTTAGAATCAGTATTTTAAGTGAAAATACAGAACAACTTTGTATTACAAAGTATATTCTTCTACTGCATCCACTAAGACATGGAGGTCATGTAGTACTACAAATAATGAACCGTAGATTTTATAATTTGTTAAATATATTCTTATGCAAACAAGGGATTTTTACATTCAATGCATAAAATAAATAGTTTTTAAATTCCACTATAAAAATTCTTAAAATATGTTCTAAAGTCTTCCCTGCCAAGTACTGACAAAGCGCTTGGGGGTTCCCCTCGTCCAAGAACTTTTTCCGATTTTTAATGACAAGATTGCCTTCTGGGAGACCCCTTTTTCAGTAGGACCTGACCACAGACTTTCTGCCCCCAAAGATCACCGTTGTCATCAAGCCTTTTGACACTTGCCAACTCATCTGTATCTTGTCACAGATGTGGATGATGTATTATGTAATTATACTTCTTATTACATTAGACCAAGTGCATAATAAAATGATGTCTGGTTAATTTTTTGTTTCCAGTTTTGCT
>JANHGL010010346.1:14609-27076 GCA_024611195.1 Ceyx melanurus
AAAAATTCTTAAAATATGTTCTAAAGTCTTCCCTGCCAAGTACTGACAAAGCGCTTGGGGGTTCCCCTCGTCCAAGATCTTTTTCCGATTTTTAATGACTAGATTGCCTTCTGGGAGACTCCTTTTTCAGTAGGACCTGACCACAGACTTCCTGCCCCGAAGGATCACCGTTGTCATCAAGCCTTTTGACACTTGCCAACTCATCTGTATCTTGTCACAGATGTGGATGATGTATTATATAATTATACTTCTTATTACATTAGACCAAGTGCATAATAAAATGATGTCTGGTTAATTTTTTGTTTCCAGTTTTGCTTTATATACATCTCAGGGAAGACATTACGTGTGATTCATAAACAAAATTACAACTTAGGCATGAGCTAGCATATTTATGGAGTTATACTGCATAAAAATTAGGCACTAAATTCAAGTTTGGACATTACCATTTCTATTGTGATAACAAGTACGTGGTGGCAAACATGAATCATTATCATAGAATCATTTGGCTGGAAGAGACTGTTAAGATCATCAAGTCCAACCATTAACACCTCACTGTCAGGGTCCCTAAACCATATCCCCCAGCACCACATCTACGCGGTTTTTAAACACCTCCAGGGATGGGGACTCAACCACCTCCCTGGACAGCCCATTCCAATGCCTAATCACCCTGTCTGTAAAGAAATTCTTCCTAATATTTAACCTAAATTTCCCTTGGTACAACTTGAAACCATTGCCCCTTGTCCTGTCATCTTTAACTAAGGCAAAGAGGTTGACCCCCACCTCCCTACAACTTCCCTTCAGGTAGCTGTAGAAAGCAGTAAGGTCCCCCCTGAGCCTCCTCTTCTCCAGACTAAACAATCCCAGCTCCCTTAGCCTTTCCTCATAGGAGAAACTCTCCAGACCTTCACCAGCTTTGTTGCCCTTCTCTGAACCCGTTCCAGTACCTCAACATCTTTCTTGTAGTGAGGGGCCCAAATAGAAATAGAAATACCTGAGATTTCTTTATAGGAAAAAATAATTCTACAAGGATAAGAATAATCATTATTTGCTTATGGCTTACTATGACTGATTTCTTGTTCCACATATATTAAAAGCTCAAGCCATTATCAAGTACAAAACTTAAATAGTTTTCTTTCAGTTTCAATAAAGCAAAACCACTAGTGAAAAATAATTCAGAAAAGGATTCATGTATCCCTGTACATGGTGAGTGTTCTGTTTGCTGAAATATATAAACTACTTGAGAAATACTTGATGGAACTGTAACAAACTGGGATCAATCTGTGAGTAATACACTTCAAGGAGCAGTCAGAAACATCACCCAAAGCTGACTAGTCCCTAGGGAATTAAGTGGCTTTTTGATCAGGTCATTGAACTGAATTTTTTTAAAAACTTGACTGCACAAATATGTTAGTTATATTTATAAAGTAGTATTGAATCTGTGATTTTTATGAATTTATGGTTCTAAGTAAATGTCAGTCACCAATCAATAATAGCGCATCTGCTATAATAGTACATTGAAAAAGCATGGTTTAAAAACACCATTATAACTAAGACAGGACCTTTTGAAATGATGAACCAGTCAGCCAAGAAGATCCTGACCACAACTGTCTACAGTACATGAATTTCATTCAGAAATTTTGCAACCAAAAAGGCTCAAGCTCTAAGGCACTGTTGATCAAAAAGCACCTAGAACTGGTAGAAGCTGCTTCTAAATTATTAAAGTATTGTAAATAAGACAGCTAGATAGTGTATCAACCTTCCCTGAGATGATTATGCAAAATAGCACCATATGGCTACTTGAGCATTCCTAGGCCTGTCACATAGGTGCTCAGAATCAGGTAATGTTGATTTGAAATAACAAAATCATTTTAACTGCTTACAGGTTGCCCTTTGTTAAAAGAGGGTCACAGTAGTTCTATCTACATTTAAACAGAAAACATCCTTCATTCTTTCACAACTAATGCTATTTTACTAAATAATAAAGTAAAAAGAGTAAGGACATGCAATTGTTAAAGTTACAATAATATCATACAAGATTTGTTTTTATTGAAGTATGTTTATCAGTTCAATAAATCCAAGGCATTCCTAATAACATTAAAATATTTTTATGAATGAACAGAATTACACTGCAATATTTGTTACAATTTAGAATAGAAATAAATGCTGAAATGCTCTAATAATTGTGGATACAATACTAACTTTTCACTTATCTCTCATAGCAGGGTTCACACAAAACAAGTAAATACAAATGAGGAAAAAATCACTCCAGTTCAGAAAACTGTAGAGAATATTGAAGAATTTGTTTAAAACTAGACACCAAAACTCTATTCTTAACTGGTTAGGACTGAAATGACCATAGCCCTCCTCCATTCCTTAGAAACAAAATAAAAATACAAACCCTATATTCTAGAATAGGTGAACAATTATTTGCATGTTCAGTCCCATAACTACTCCATCACCCTGCTGGAATTCTTTGTGATGATATTTTATCCAGGATTTTCTTGTCTTTGTCATTTCAGTACTTCACCTCAAAATCAAGAAAACTAGAACACTGTATTTATTTTGATAGTGCCTATCAGACCTTCTTTTGATAAAAAAATAGATGAGCCAAAGTTTATTTACTTAATAGATAACACTAAAAAATTAAAGCAAGCTATGATACCTAGGCATTAAAAATCAGGAATTTACTGTTCTGAAAGGTTAAATTATTTTAATATCATGTAATTGTTTCATGTTCAAACATGACAGTAACAATGACTAATTGACCTTCTTTACATCTATACCTAATGATCTCTGAAATACCAACATGCAAGCCAACAAGCAGCTATAACCATGGCATCAAAGCTCTAAACACAACAATACCTATATTTACACTAAAATAAAAAGTTACAGGCTACCATGGAGCAACCATGTCTAGCAACTCTCTGTGGACCTTGGAGTCATAACCCACCTGGAAGGGGAGGAAGCCTTATTGCCCAGGATTTATCCCACCACAAGCAGCCTGGCTGAAGAGGGGACAGACAGTCTGTCCAGAGACTAAGTCATCAGGCACCTTCAGTGAGACAAGGCAGGTCTGAAGTCCAGTCAAGAAGTCAAACTCAAGGTCAGAAACAACATACTTTTGAACTGAGCTGCAAAAAACTTCCCCTCCATCACAGCTCACATCTGAGCTTAAGTGGGCAGGATGTGTCTGGGCCCCCAGGTGAGGCTGGGTAGGTTCAGTAAATTAAAAATACTTTTTAAAATTTTACTATGTATTTCCTTCATTTTTTAAGTCTGATGTTAATGAAAAAGAATACACAATATTGAGGTTCTGCACCAGAAGTGAGAATACTATTATTGATAAATTCAATACACATTTGAGGCAAAAGGCAAACATTTTCACCATTTATTATTTCTTGATATTAAGCATGAGTCCAACAAGACATAGATATTTTATGTTATTTCAGAAAAGGCTAACAGAATTCCTGTCTTTTCTTCTCACAAGTGGAATATCATCCTGATTCTTACCTCTTGAAAACCACACTATCTTTGTGGTAAAGATGAATTTTCTGAGAAATAAAGTCTCAGGTACTATAACTTACGTTTATTTTTTTATTTTTTTATTTTTAAGCATGAAATTTGTGCACTGTATCAGCTTCTTTTGTCAAATATAACTTTTAGCTTTTAATGATTTTAAAAGTGGATGAGCATTTTCCAAGACAACTGTTCTGGACCAAAAAAAAATGCAGCTGAGAGCAATAGTACTCTTGTGCCTTGCATTTTAAAAACAAAACGAACAAACAAATACAAAAAGCCAAACAATTACATCAAATATTTTGTGTAGTCAGATCAAAAGCTCCTGAGTGATATATCCTGTTCAATGAATAGTATATTTCTATAATGCTTCTTTGGTAGGTTGATTAGAGTCATCACTGCAGGAATACATTAATACTTGGTATTTCATATTCCAAACTATAATACATTAAAGAGCTTGCATTTTCAAGCAAACAGCCATGCCACTTAACTAGTATAAATAACAGGCCCTGCTGTGATCTGAACAGTGTGTATTCAGCAAAGGTCTCCCTTTTGGCAGATTTTCCTTAGCATTTCCACTAATGCTGGGGGATTTAGTTTTGCTATTTTCAGCTGCATGCTTTTACAAAAGGAAATTTCCAGGGTTTTTTTCTCTGTATTGTAAAGCTGTTACATTAAATGTTTAAATAGGAAAAAAAAAAAAAAAAAGATATGTGGTACTTATTCATATTTAATCCTTAGTAGTATCATTTCTTTGTGTTAACAGTACTGAAAGGATTACTCAATTGTGTGTTTTGGGTCTTTATGTTATGTTTTATTCAAAACTGTAGCAATTAAAAAAGGTCGGCAACACAATTAGTTTCTTGTTCCCACTTTGCATTAACCTTCAACTTTAAGAAACCTCCCACAAACTTCAGGATCATATCCTGATTCATAAGTTACACACTAAGGAAATTACCACATATTATCAACTTAAGAACTCTGATAAATTCTGGAAAATTATTAAGTTGAACAGATGTCTCTCTTTTGGGAATGTATTATATTAAAGTTTGAAATACAAGCCCTTGTAAAAATTGGAACTTACTTGTTTTTAGAAGTTTAACCTGATGAAGACATGCATAATTTATCACCCCATTCAACGAGGTCTTTTTCTTGTAGGTCAAGAAATAGGAACTTAAGCCAAAATTTTGTAATTTTGCAACTAATCTATTACAGTTCCAGACCAAATGTTCCCATGCTCAGTGAAGAGGAGTTAAAGATAACTTAGATGACAAAAGCATAAGATCCCACAGAAAATTCCAGATTTCCAGGACCTGTTCATTGCTCTTTATTTAACTTCAAGAAATAACTACAGAATAATATTCTGCAAGTTGGTCTTAAACAGAACAGAAAATTCTAAATTGCAATTATATAACTGGATCTCCCCATTTCCCCTAATATATAAGGCAATAAATATAATGTGGCTGTGATGCATAAGGACTTTGAAATAACAGCCTCTATAAAATAGAGCACATCATTGATATTCCTTTGAGAGTGTGATTAGACCTAACCAGACCAATTTCTTTAAGGATCATTTTTGAAAAATGTCAGTGCAGCTCGCTGTGTGTTTCTCAAAGAAAAATAAGACTCTTGCAGGAAAACAGCATATGCTAAAAGGAAGCAGGAAAGGCTTTTTCTTCTCTGCTCCTATTATACAAGAGATATATTCTCTCTCTTATATGGGAAGACTTGTTCTTGAAAGAAACATTTGAGTCCTAGTACAGTAAAAAACAGTTGTTAAGAATATTATTTCAGTAAGCCCTTCTGGAATGTTCTCTCAGTTATTCCTTATTTTTTTTAGCAGTAGCATAAAAAGGATGCCCAAATGCTTCATATCACATCCATGAAAACAAAATACCAAAAAATTCACAGCTGTTTCCTTTTTGGAACCATAACTCAAGCTGTACTTACCCTCCAGGAAGCACTAAAATATTCTAAGCACAATAATAAACCTTTCTTCAAAAATTATAATTCAGGTTAATTTCTGAGATATCCCAAATTTGACCAGACTGATTATAGCTCTTCCTTTTCCTGTTTATTGCTAAATCAGCCTTTTTTTCAAGACTGAGTCCTTGTTTAAACTAAATCCATCAAGTCAATCCCACTAATTTCTGCAAATATGACAAGATGGAAAGAAACTGTGGCTTAAAACAAAAGTAAAAATGAAACTAAGGAAAACAAATTTTGACAATGAATTAATATATTGTGTCAGAATGTTTTGCTGTGACAGTTCTCACTCTCTTCTACTCACAGAAAGACTACAAAATCATTTTAGGTGGCAGATGAACAAGGTATTATATAGGAAGTAATTTTGAAAATAGGAGATACACTTGAATGATTTGTGATTTTCCTGTGGCAAAGCTATGAACTGCAAATTTATTCTATTACCTAGAATCAATAACTAAAATTCTAATTCAAAATAAAACTTTGGAAATCACTACTGACTCATATTTCTACAAAAGATGGTTACAATGATGGTTCAACCAGGTTGAAGTGCTCTAAGTACAAACATCATGTAAACAGTGTCTCTGTACAATACAGTAATATATATACAATTGAAAACTTTAATTTAGAAAAAATATTTTATTTTATAACATGTTCAACATTCAGCACTGTATACATAGAATAAAGGTTAAGAAAAGTACAATTAGAATGACAGTCATATATATTGAACCACTACATTTTATTTTCTTGATATTTTCTTGAGAATAGAGCCATCTCTTATTAACAGAATCCTTCTTAACTTTTTTTTTGTTTTCCTATGCTAGAAGATAGCATAGGAATTGACATTCAAATAGTTTCAATTTAATAGTTCTTTGTATTTAAAATTGAAAATCCTAACTACTGTACGTACTATATGACTGAAAATAATTATTATTTTAATTGTCTTCAGTCTGTGAAACACCAACAGACTCAGGGCTGTTGCCTCCATTTTTTTGTAAGATCTATAAAAATCTCTTAAGAAGACAAAAAAGTATCATGAAAACCAACAAAACATTCAAACTGCACATTAAAATGCTACGATATTTTATGGTAAATTAACAACAAGGATATTTTTTAAACCTCTAAATCATGATGATACAGCTTTCCAGGTACTATTGCACTCTTACAAAACATATTCAAGCTATTCCCAAAAAAAACCCGAAAAAACCCCACTGAACCTCAAAAGAGAAAATTATACAAAACTTGCTTTACTGCAGGATATTGTGCAACATCTGGACAAAAATACCTCCAGTTATCAGCAAAGCACCTATGCTTCAGTAAAGGGATTAACAGAAAAGGCTCTTCACTTTCATTCATGAGTTGAAATGAATTTAGAAGTTAATCTTTTATTGATGTCTCTTTAATGAGATTTCTGCGAAATGCTGCAGATTGCATTCCTATTTCCCAGGCTGAAGAAAGTTTGCACTTCTTCCATGCTCATTTAAATGTTTTTGGAAAAGATGAGCTGCTGCCTCCACACCTCCCTCCCCATGAGCAAGGGAAAAAACTTTATCTAATTCAAACTTGTCCATGGAGTACTCAGGTACACTTTCCTTCACAACAGTATTCTCATCTAAGGCAGGCATCAGAATGGTTACCAGATGCCTGCACACAGATGCATTGGTGCATTTGCGTTGAAGCAGAGCTATGAGTAACAGCAAGGAGACAATCCAAGAGAAAGGTGAATAACACAGGATTTCTGATACCAACCTTTTTTTTCCACATTAGTTTGGGGTTTTGGTTTAGTTTGGTTTTTGGGGGGTACGGGTTGCTTGTTGATTTTGTTTGTTTTTTTACTATAGAACTTCTACAGCTTCCTACTCATTTTGTTCTTTGTTATTTGAATGGCAACTGATGGGCAGCAGAGTGAAATGACTGTTTATCATACAGCTCACCACTGCTGGCATGAAGGCACCATAATAGTTCACATATGTCTCACTGTGACTGTATTTTGAAATTAATTTCAAAATACAATCATAATGGCACAGTAAACAGGCAGTGTTTTAGCCCACAGTGTTACAAAATAACATTTCAGTTACTTTTCCTTTATATCACTTGTTTAAGAAAAGGAAAAAAAAATGCAGTGCCAGATATTCCTTACGTTTCACAGACTAAATTGTAATGAAAGCACAAACCAACCTACATTTCCATGAAACTGAAACAATGATTTTTTTTTAGTAAAGTGTGATGGATAGATAGGATTATTTATTGAAGTGGCTGATCATTATTATTTACCGTAATGCATTGCACAGTTTTGTCCATTGAAATTTTAAGACAACTTTCAAAGTTCTTCCATTACCAGTGCTTCCTTGGGTGAATTATAAACACTTGCAATATATGGTCCTTATTTGTATCAGTGTTCCATTAGCTCAAAATGCAGTTTAAATTCAGGAAGAAATTTAAAGAAGAACACAGTATTACCAATTTGGGCTGTAAATTTTGATACAGCAGATTTTGTTCATAAAATGGTAAAAAAGAGAGTATTAAAATTGAATGATAACTGTTAACTAATGCTGTTGAAGAGTTTGTCATTATGTGAATCAAAGGAAAAAAAAATAATCCCAAACCTCAAGTAGCATAATTGGCAACACTATGAATTATTACAAGCTAATTTTATGCATCCTAATTTGTGTTGTATTACAAAGGCTTGTGAAAAATTCATGTATTTCAGCAGCCAATATTGATATGTTTGTTAAAATGTGAAATCCCTAACTGTTGATTTTCTGGGGACTAACTTCACACATTATCAGGTCATATGTAGTAAAACAAACAAATAATGTCAGACTGTAAAAAAACCCATAAATATATGAAATATCATTCTAACCAACTAACTGTCTGGTGATTGTGTACAGAAAAACAATCAAGTAGAATCAGGTTTTAGTGAAGGAATAATATCCTAGAAAGACTAATTGTCTTTTTTTTTTTTCACCACCTTAGAAAGATACTCAGTGACCAAGACCTCTGTATCCTGAAGCTTAGTACTCATTGTTTTCTCCAGAGATTTTTTTTAATGGCAGGTAAAGGAGAAGGGTTGATTTACAGGGATATCTTCTATATCCACACAGACTGCTGAGCTTCAAAAAGGGAATACTGGTTTCATCACAGAATTTTGCTTTATGTTTTTTTCTAATAGCTTCACAAATCTTAAGGCTGCAAGAAAGTGTAGCAGAAATTCCCCAGAAATCCTCATTATATCCATCATTACATCTAAGCAGGATAAAAGTATCTATTTGGGCTTCTGTCTTCTCTCTGGTTAGAATAGAAAACAGAATGTGACTAATAATGCTAAGCTGAAATGACCAATGAAATATATCTTCTGCTATCTCAAAGTAGCTCAGTCATATAGGGTGCTGAGTTTTCCCTAAGGTATCAGATCCCTCAGTTTCTAAAATCTGTTTATTTGTCAAAGGTAACAGACTTTCTCCCCTATTACATTGTTGTTATTACATTTTATTTATTTAATTCTAAATTCCTAATGTATTATTATTATTGATGTAACAAACAGAAAGGATGCTCATTTCTTCCTAATTCTCAACTTGTGCCAACTGTCTAAACTTGAATACAAATGCCTAACATGTAAAAGTTCAGTGTTACCAGCTACCAGAAAAAAAGGGATCAGGCCCCATTCCGCACTCACCAGAACATACCAGAACTTGTTCAAAGAATATCACAATTAATCAGAACACAAGGCAAGCACTATCAAGACTGTCTTACTGTTTGCTGGGAAAAAACATGGATAACCAAAAGTGACCTACAAGATATTCTTTTGCCACTTCTGATTTCTACATTTAAAGACAAAATTTGGTTTGAGCTAATTAGCACAAGCAAACAAATACTCATTGGCTCCTGTAAATCACATTCTTTATAGGAACTACATACTATATATTATGCTATTAGAAGCATGTGCTCTTTCATTTAGTAGAAGTGCTCTTTCATTTCAGTAGTTAGGGAATGTTTTATTACCTATTGTAAATCACAGCTAGAATTCTAGACTTGCATAGCTCTTGGCACTGTATTCCTAAAAAATCATCAGTAAAATTTCAGTGAATGCTAATGGCACAATGTTCCTAAATTTATAGAATCTTTGGCTTAGATGGATGTTGCCTGGAGCAACAATTATGTGAGAAGGAAAGTCTCGTAGTCATCACATATAACATGATTCAGATACAGAATAAGAAAATTAGAAAATAAACGCACTCAGTTCATGCAACGTGATTTACTAACTGACAGATTATATATTAACCTCATATTCCAAGGCCAGAAGGGAAGAAAGAAACCTACTTGGGCAATTTCCTTTCTCTTGAGGTAGTAAGTAATTCAACAGCCTCTTGTGCCAAGGAAGAGATTCCAGGTATCCAACCTATGTCATCCAGCCAAAGTGCCTGCTGCTTGGATGCATCTGTCCTTTTAGTGCAAATGAAAAGCAGCTTCCATTCCCAACCTCCATAAAGAAGCAAACTTCCCACAGTTTTTACGTCATTGGTTTATTAGTGCTGGAGAAGAGACTTAAACCACTGTTCCCACTGAAAATATTCCTCTTAGAGTAGCAAGAACAAATTTACTTTTTGCCTGCAGCAGGTGTTATTTAGCAATTGGAAGCAAAAGTCTTTAAAAAGCTATAAAAGTAATAATTTGGAAGCTTTATATAGTTTCCTGCATAAATGATATTAAAATATTTTGCTCCTGCACCTGCCTACTCTTTACATTAGCATAATTATTCATATCTTAACAAATACATTGGTGGCATTTGATTATATAAAAAGAAAAATAGTTTTGTCCACCTGTCATCTGCCATGACAGAAAAACTCTCTGTTATATAAAAAAAAAAGGAAATAGTGAAAGTTGTTTTTTTACAAAAAATCAGAACTTTCAGGAAATACTACATCCTCCCTTATTTTCTTAAACGTCACATAGGAACCACATGAATTTATTATGCAGAGATGTGTGTTCTGGTGAGTAATTAATCAATAATGTTACAACTGTACCTATAGTAATCACCATAGTCAACTATAGCATCTACTGGCTAACATTATTACCATAATATAATGTTCACTTGAAAAATAATTCATTGGTTAAAGTTATCTTTTTCTCAGATATTAGTACAATAGGAAGAGGAAACATAATTTCTAGAGAACTTTGGACATGCATAGCCTGTGTGTAAATGTGACACAATATCCACTGGATACAGAAATATATCAGTTTTACAGGAATTTTACTCTAGAAAATTAAAAGCTTTCCATGTGGATATAAATTCAAATGTATGTTAAAATATTCTTCACTTTGGTCAGAGTTGGCTTCTGGATGTTCTGTATATGGTGTAATTCATAAAGACATTTTACTATCATGTGGAAAACCCTTACAGGAGACTTAGCTATAGCAGTGACAAAAAAAAAAAAGTATCTTCTGCCACTATCTCAATGCTTTATCATTAGAAATATTTCTCTTTGAATGCTATTTCAACTTCATCACTTTCACAAGACTTTTTTTCAATATTCATCTAAAAATTCACTCTAGGAAGGGAAAAAATGCTTGAAGTCATGTTACATAAAGATATGTGCCTCTGATGCTGTGACACAAGTATATTAATGGACTTGAATGATGCCTTTGTAATACTTTGACATAATTTTGGATGGTAAAGATTTACAATATAGATCAAGAAATAGCAATTTATTTTGTGACAACAAAATTTGGAAGTGTGTTTATACAAATTCAAGAGCATTTTAAAGGAAAATTCAGGGCAGGGGACATTTTAATCCCACTGCATTCAATATTAAAAATCAGAATTTAGCAAAAATACACACTTCTCTAGCTCTCTTTATTGTTCTTTTCTTTCTGGTGTTACAGCCTATTGTGTGGATTGTCAAACATGTGCAAGTAGTTTTAAGAAATACGTCAAGATAACACAAAATATTTCATAAGGCTTTACTTTTTCTAGCCATCTGATTTGGTGAGCTTTCTTTTCCATTACAATGAAATTTTACTACTGAAAAACTGGCAGTATTTATCAAATTGTTCTTACCACACGAATCTCATTTATATATAGCTGGGTTGGTTTTTTTGTGTGTGCATATACACACACTGTCATCTTCTTATATATTCCTGGCTTTCACTGTAATTGAAGTGTAACAAAGTTATTGTATGAAATGAATCAGTGATGGATAAAAATGGCCAACAGACGTGACAGCACATTCAAGAATTCTTAATCCTATAAAGCATTTTCATTTTTTTTACATTGACTAGTGAAGCAGGAAAATGTGGCAGGGATCTAGTGGGATACAAAGGGAGAGTAGGCTTCACAACAATATTTGGTTCCAGATAGGTAAGAGTACCTGAGAGGAGCTGTGAGAAGCCATAAAATCTATGGCAGGACTGGGATTTCTTTTTCTCTCTCTCTCTCTCTGACAGGTTTCCAGTACACCTTCTAACCTTCAGCCCCTCTCATCTCACTCCACAGTTCACTCAATCCTCTAAGAAGGCCTCCTTCAGGATAATGAAAGAAGCAGTTTTCTTTCAGCACATCATGCTGTAGCTTCTTAGTGGTTGTGGGGAAAAGGCTGAAGAGGACGCCAAAGGATGCCCATGAAGAATTTTGGAGCTTTTGCTTGTTTTTTTTCTCAGGAGTAGAGGTAGGATGGTGAATGCTGTTCCCATTCCCCAGCCACAGGCAAAAGTTAACCTGTTATCTATTGCATCCTGCTATTGGCAACAGCTACTCTCATTACCATTAAATAGTCTGTGCTGTAAGAGGTGACAACACGGGGCTGATATAGCTCTCCTTGTCTGAGGAATGATGCAGAGAATCATTAAAGAAAAATTATTCTTGTTATGTGAAAGGTATTACAATAGGGTAAAATATCAGCTGTAAAATGCACACAGTTACTTAGGAAGATTACTCTAAAGAGATAATAATAATTTAAATAAAAGTGAAA
>JANHGL010010347.1:2112-16342 GCA_024611195.1 Ceyx melanurus
CTTAAGACCCGCCTGGATGTGTTCCTGGGTGACTTGGTCTAGGTGATCCTGCTCAGGCAGGGGGGTTGGACTAGATGGCCTGTAGTGAAAGGACAAGGAGTAATGGGTTTAAATTAAAAGTAGATTTAGTCTGGATATCAGAAAGTAGTACTTTACCTTGAGGATGGTGGATCAGTGGAATAGGCTCCCCAGGGAGGTGGTTGGGGCGCCATCTCTGGAGATATTCAAGGAGAGGTTGGACAAGGCTCTAAGCAGCCTGGTCTAGTTGAGGTTGTCCCTGCACATTGCAGGGGGGCTGGACTAGATGACCTTTGGAGGTCCCTTCTGGCCCTAAACATTCTATGATTCTGTGATCTTCTAGGTCCCTTCCAACCACTGACATTCTGTGATAAGCTACCTATTCCCCACTGTGCCAAATCAGCACCACAGAAAAGAGAGGCCTCTTCTCAACATGCAGTTAGTAATGAGCACAGCAGGAGAATAGCAGCAGAGCAAGAGACCTGACTTAAATTAGAAACCTAAAATGGGGTTTTAGTAAGGTTTTTTTTTTTCAAGTAGCAAATTTGAGGACATGCTAAAAATAACAAATCTGCAAGTTATAGCATCTGCAATTTTCAATTAACCGTCCTTTGTTACATTTACAAAAATAACCAAACCTATTCAAAACCCAAACGAAAGCTCTCAAAATACACTTCCATGAGAGGATAATAGCTCAAAAGAAGAAAGAAGAATCACAGAAAAGGCAGTCATTAGTAAATTTAGACAATATATTTTGTTAAATCAACCTCTTTTTCCTCCTCCTGAGCTTTTTGGCATTAATCCATCTTCTAGAAGATGGAAGAGTCTTAACAAGACACCTTGTTATCTTATTCTGATACTCTGCAGGGCAATAGCACTGGCCCTGGCCGACAGACTGTGTCACTGCTGCACCAATGCCCTACACTCCTCAGAGCAAGAACTTGAGTAGGGAGCACAGCTACCTAACTTCATGGGGAGCATTCACTCTTCCAAACAACAGTAACTACTGGGGAGTCTGAGAAGAATCTTTGGGGCTGCTGATGAGCTGGGTCACTCAAGAAGAGCAACCATACACACAAGATAGTGTTTGTTCCTGCAAACCAAAAAATGTTTTTCTCACATCCAAGGGACTGACACTTAAGACATGGCATGTACAAGACTATTCTTTCTAAGGAAAATTAACCTAGGCAGTCCAGAAAGTGATCCATGAAACCTTCTATCCACTCCAAAGACTTTTTCTACATTGGAAATGTATGTCTATTTACAAAAAGTTAATTTAACAAGAATTGTAAAGCTATTTCAGTGAAACAGTTTTTCTTGTGTGCCCCAATGATTTTTGAAAACATTTATACCATATGAGCACGCTGACATAAAATAACCAGAGTAACAGCTTTTTCTGCAATTCTATCCTCACTCTGTAACACCACTGTTATTGGAAACACAGTAATTATACTGAGAGACTAGAACGGGTTGGTCACTCTGCAAAGGAGGTTTCAGTCAGGAGACTAAAAAAGCATGCTTGCCTATCAACAAAGAGCAGAGGGGTACTTCTTGAAGTTGCTAATATATTTTTTTTCTGTTTTTGCTTTCCTCTGGAAGGGCCAACAAGTATATCGCTCAGAAAAGAAAAAAAATATCATTAAGAAGAGATCAGAAACCAGAGAAAGACTCAAAAACTCTAAGCAGGAAAGAGACACAGGTTTGTGTGAACAGAAATGACAACAAATAAAAAAAGAAGAATACTGAGAAAATGGCATCAATGTGCCCAGAAGGAAAAAGAACAAAGCACAGAGCCTCAATGCTGGGATAGGACAATGGCAGTGCCAATAAACGTCTACTTAAAGCAGAGTACACAACAGAAACAATCATGTTGCCAAATGCAAATACAGAACAGTGACAAAGAAAAGAGGAGCAGATAAATATTCGAGAAATGAAGCAGACAACAAAGCTGTAGGACCAAGTGGTGTATCAGAGACAGCCAACCACGGGTGAAACTAAGAAAAGAGCTGTACAAGGCTCTTCTGCTGCTGCTTCCCTGCAGCAGAAGAGCTGCTATCAACATGAACACTGCACATGGAGCAGCAGCACATCAGATGACCTCTCTATCCCTCTCTTTAGGGTAGATTCAGGGAAGGTTTTCCTCTCCCATGCTCCAGGTCTCCCGCACAGCACCAGGGAGCAGCACAGGGCCCTTACTGAGGCTGGCCTGGGTACTTGCAAGGGCAGCCTTGCCAGCTCTGGCTGTGCCAGGGCCCATGGTCCAGGCAGGGCTTGGCTGCCTGCCCCTCTCTGCTCCACAGTCTGGCAGCCATGGGCAGGAGCCCCTCTGAGAGCAGCTGCAGCCCTACAGAGCAGCCCTCTGAGCTGAGCACTGAAGAGCTTTGTGACCAGCACCACACCACAGCCTCAGCACCCCTGCAGCAGAGGCCAGGCGATGTGGCTATCAAGGCACCTGGGACCACCTGGGACCCTGTCCCATGGCCAGCAACTCAAGTTGAAAAGCGGTCATCATAGGCTATCAGGAGAGGGCAATTAAGGTATGTCACACATGGCAACATGTATGGTCATTCTAAAGCAGCCAAAAACCCCAGTAGCTATCTCTTCCAGGCCATTACTATTGGAAAGGCTGTTTTCTGCAAAACTTACTTAAAGATCTTTGAACAGATTTCCTAATAAAAAATCTAGTAAATGACCAAACAAATCTAACATCTACTAATTTTCTCACTGCATTTTGCTACTAGTTATAAGGCAAACAACTTCCACGTCTTCTAAATGCAAGATCTGCACCGCTGTCAGAATGTCAGTGTCTGTGGTTCAGCACTGCTGTTAAGTAGGCCGCTTGTTCAAGTCTAACACTCTAGAAAAGCAAGGAATCAGTCAGAACAAATTGCAAATACTCTTAATTATTAAACATGTATATAATTACTGGAGCAGTTATCAAAGACCTGTACCCTTAGAAGAAATGTAACATGATGGAAGAATAAAACCAACATCCATACATCAAGTAAGAAGAGAAGTACAATTAGTTCAAGGTTCTAATATTAATTATAAATAACTAATAGAAGGCTTCATAATTGAGAGCTTTCACTCCTGATATTTTTTTTATGAACAATTTAGGCATCTGTCATTCCAGTGAGCAAACTGTTACGAAAGCACCCACTTCAGCACTGTGGTGTCCTCATTTAACATGGTTATACTGACAGGGTTTACCAAGGTGAACCACTGAACGCCTTTCAGGTAAAAGAGGAAATCCAAACAGAAAGGAGAATGAATTAAAATTTTGGGTGATTGAAATAATTCCTTTAGCTTTATGATATTGCGCTTACATACATTTTATCTAACTGACCAATATGGAGAAATATGCAATACTACAAAGGAGGCATCATTTTCTCACACTTTTACTGGACAAGACTAGAGGGACAAAGAGCTACTGAAGAGAGTCCAGTGCACGACTACCAAGATGATTAAGGGAGTGGAGCATCTCCCTTATATGTTTATAAATATGTTAAGGGTGAGTGTAGAGAGGATGGAGACAGACTTTTCTCAATGTCATCCAATCACAGGACGAGAGGCAATGGGTGCAAGTTGGAGCACAAGAGGTTTAGGGTCAACACAAGAACTTTTTCTCAGTGAGGGTGCCAGAGGTCTGGAATGGGCTGCCCAGGGAGGTTGTGGAGTCTCCATCTCTGGAGACTCTTAAGACCCGCCTGGATCTGTTCCTGGGTGACTTGGTTGGTCTAGGTGATCCTGCTCAGGCAGGGGGTTGGACTAGATGATCTTCTAGGTCCCTTCTGGCCCCTAATATCTATGAATCTGTGAATGATTTGGCTGGAAGAGACCTTTAAGATCATCAAGTCCAGCCATTAACTCTACACTGCCGGGGTCCCTAAACCATGTCCCCCAGCACCACATCTAACCAGGTCAGTTCCTCTCTTAGAGGACTTTCAGTCTACCTCATTATGTAAGGAGTCTGCTGCTAAACATTGGTTGGTCAGGCAGATAATTACTGCATATTTAGGATTATGCCATTGCTGAAAATAGTGGTTGTGATAAAGCTCACTTTTTTTTTTATGCTTGCATCCTTATTTTTTTGAGTGTTATACTTTGGTAAGAGGACTAAGGGAAATTTGCAGTGGTTATGAAGGAAGTATGGGAGACATCTTTACAGTGAGTGGTTTAGAAACTTGATTTTGTGGAGAGAGATGAACAGCAATTTGTGTTGTGGCATTTAGTGGCTTGTCAGCTAACTAATGCTGTTTTATGCTTGAGAACTAAAATGATGTCCCATAGGAACCACATGGTTCATTCAGGACCAATGGAACATTCAGTGTGAATAGGCTTTGTCTGAGATGTGGAGGTCTTTTAAAAAGAGAGAAAAAAGTAAAAAACAGTAACTGGTGTAGATAATGTAATAATTAGGATAATTCTTAATTTATTTGGTAGTTAGGTACACTGATGCCATTAACTGTGACATGTATATTCCCTTTTAAAGTTATGACTAAAATATCTTCTTACATTTTGTGAAAATAGACGGAGCTTTTGACTCAAGCCCTTCAACATATCCAGGCATGCAAGGAGGTATGGAAAATTCTGAAATTAACAGGTAAGCCGCAAATTATGCCTGTTTAGTACATACAGATATTATCTATCCTAGTGATAGTTGATATAATCTATCACTATATCATCTCTAGTGATAAAGTGTATCACTACAGGAATAGACTGTATTAATGAAAAATACAGGGCATATGGAATTGCTGTCTCAACTGAGGAATGTTGCAGCAGATACATAACAATATGATAAAAGAATTGGCAAAGTCAGCTACTGGTTTTTTGTATGTCATTGCAGGCATTTTATTGCATAGGTGCTGTAAAGGGTGGAACGATCTTTTAGTGTGAAGTTGCTTTGACTTTTCTGTCTTAAATGTTAAAAAATGCCAAGCTTTTTTTGTGTTAAGAGTGGAGCTGTTCTCTTGCTGTTTTAATAGTTATACTGTCCTCTTCCCGTATAAGGCATTTCAGAATACAGAAAGTCCTGCTAACTGCTAGTTTTGAAGTGCCAAAACCTATCCTCTCTTCCCTGATTATTCCTTGTGAACTTAGATCAGATACTACTTGATACTGGTGTGCTTGCAGCTGGCAGTCGAGATGCCAAGTGATGCCTCATACTAGTAAAAAACTCTATTAGGCCTTCCTCTTCTGGCCTGTAGTCTGCTTTCTTTTTAGTTGGAGATTTGATACACTGTGAAGTTTCCATTGTAGGATGCATTAGTATTTAACTTTCATAAAGAAGTGTAAGTGCTGGTGGTTTTTCCCCTTTAAAATTTCATAATGAAAGGTTCATTATATGACCTGTTACTGGGATTCTCTTTGCCCTTTCACAGTGAAGGCAAAGTAACTCAGGAAAACTTCTTGCCTGTTAATTTTCCATCCTTAAAGTCCTAAGGGGTTGATTATCTCAGGACAGGGACATAATGGAATTTATGCTGCAGAGGTTTGTGGAAGAGTAGCCTGGTGCGTCCTTCACTAGATTTTAGCCAAGGTGTGGATAAGTCTGTTGCCCTGGAGCAGGTTGAGAATGTCCTTTAGATGTGAAGACAAAGGTCTTTGTGAAAATTCAGTAAAGGTTTGTTTGGCATTTGGATCAGGTTTACATCTTCCTAGTGGTTCTACTGTTCTTCCACCCTTCTGGGTTTAAGGATTACCTGAGGGCTTTTTCATAAGAAAGGGTACAAGTCCTAAAGAAAAAAAAAAATGCAGCTGATAACTTCTTTCATAAGCTGACCTTACAAACTGGTGGCCTTCTGTTATCTCTTACTTTTCTATGAAAATGGCTTCCTTAGTAGCTTTCACCCACCCTACCTAGGAGGGTTGCATGTTTTTGGCCAATTACAGACAATCTAGATTTTTTTTTGGAGGTGAGATGTGGGGGGTAGGCATGGTGGCTGGTGGGGTTATTCTTTGTACATCTGAGGTTTCTGTCCAAGACTGCTTCAGAATTCCACATGCTTTGCTGTTAATCTGAGTACTTTAATGACTTTAATGCCTGTTGGAAGCAAAACTTGAACCTCATGGTACACCATGTGACTTAAAAAAGTAATTATTACATACAGGCAATTTTGTCTCTTCCATAGGAGATTTTGCTAAAGACCCAACAGACACATTGTTGCTTATTTATGAATTTGAAGCAAGATCCAAACTGAATGATCCAACCCTCCATAATCTTATGGAGTCAGTATGGGAGCAACCACAAATAGAGGTCAAGACACTAGAAATCATTGCATGTAAGGACTACATTTGTAGTTTCATAGTTCAAGTCATGAAAACCAGCTTTTGTTGCTCTTTCCTGTTCATTTGGGGTGACCAAGATTATCATGTATTATGCAGCATGCAGAAAATGAAGCAAAGATGCTTAGGATCTTAGTAAAGTGAGAAGAACTATTATTTGAAATAGTGTATTACATGGATGATGAACCAGAAATCTGTGAACCTGAGTTATTTGTATAGGTTGCAAGTTTGGAAAAGATTATTTAAGTAAACTTTTACAAGATCCAAAATGGCAAAGGCCAGAGAATGACCCTAGCTGATTCATGCCCCAATACAGAAGTTTTAGGATATGGACTTTGGATAGATATACAGTTTCAACTTTAAGTTAATGTGATTTTCTACATTTTTTCATCACAAAGTTCTAGTCATCCCTCCTTGAGAATCTAGAGTAGGATCCAAGGAAGTTGAGTTAAACTTAGAGCTACTTTGGCAAACCTTTGGAGTGGATTCTGTAGGATTGCACAAACACCTACATATTTCCTTTGTTTTGAGGGAGTACACAACTAGGATTGGAAACACCATACTGACAACCCATTCCTGCCTCCTTTTTCCATTCAGATTTTCATGTTCAAGGAGACAAACAAAACTCTTTAGACACCTCCCCTCTCCAGTATTTTTGGTTTACTGCACCCAAAGCAAACAGAGTGAGACTACTTGTAAATTATGTAGATTTCTACTGAACGTCTTCTTTGTAGTCCTCAGTGATGATGTGCACAGTAAGAAAGTAGTAGAGAAACACTAGCTTGTGACCACCCCAGGCATTAAGCAAATCTCTTTTTGGTTGTTCATCACAGGGATCTCATAACATGTTATAGTCTGGTTTAGAGACTAATGAGATTAAAGTCTGGCACTAGTAATTTCTTGCTTAATTTTCTTTTGCTTTTAAGCATTAGCAATGGAACCTCCAGCTCGGTATCCTGTACTGTGTAAGAAAGCTCTCAAGAGTGCACTAAACCTTCACAGAAAGCAGACTGTCATTGATGCTGTGCAATGTAGGTTAGTGTTATCACATAGTTCTTCCTGTGACTGTGACAGCCTCGAATTTGAAAAAAGTGGATTTTAGTCTTATGTGCAAGAGTCCATTTCTTGCTGGCCAACCTGTGTACCTCTTAAGTATGACTGTCTAATAGATGTGTTAACAGCAATTTGTTTACTTGGCATATTTTCTGAGTTGTATTTCCAATAAATTAATCTATTGAGGAAGGAAAATGAAAATTGGATCAATAAGAGGTCTCTGGCTGCTTCTTGTGAGGAAGGTGTTAATTTCAAATGTAACCCTGCTGTAGTGAACTAGGTATTTCAAAGATAATAAAGACAATTTAAGATCTGAGAAGAAAACCATGAGTTGTATGTACTATGGCATCATATCACTTAAATGATTTATTTTGCTGGCTAACTGGCTAACAGCTGCACCATATGGAATCTGAAAAAAACAACCCAGTGCCTGCCCTTCCCTCTCACTTGTAATCTATAAAGGATTTTCTCCTTCTGTTTGAGTTCCTTGCAGTAACCACTGGGTAAAAGCAACTATTAACTGCCTTTCTCACTTAACACTTTCTTAGATTATTTTCAGAAACCATGTATTTGTTACAGATTTTCTGAGGAAGCTGACTACTTGGTGAAGTTAGAAAAATGTTTTTTCCCTTACTGTCATGTATAGCACTGTAGAAAACATGTCTTTCCTTCTATGTTGCTTTAGAAACCAGCAATGAAAATAATGAAGTACTTTCTGCTCTTGAATCTCTTTTTACATATTTGTATGAATGAGCTCTGATACTGGGAAAATGTATGTTTGTGCTATGAGACTGTGAGTATAATAAAAACTATGTTGGACATACCTGGTCTGACAGTCAGATATATAAATCAGTGTGCTGCTGATACTTACTAAGAGCTGTTTTTGCATGTGGTATTTCATGTTTCATCTTTCGCTGTTTCAATTTTCAGCAAATGCTTGCATAGTTTGATTAATCTTTCTTTGCCGACTGGATTAACAGACTGGGATGGTTGTGTACTGCAGGAGTTGTGGGACTACTTTGAGGATGCTCTGAGCATAATCAGTGGCACAGTAAGTTGAACAGGAAAACACGATTGGAAAATGATCCTGAACACATGTTAAAAACAAAATCTAATCAGAGTTAGAATAATTAGTAGACTGAACATTATGGGGAGCAGCTAAGACTTCTTCAGTAAAAGATACACTGAAATTACCTCAAAAGAAATGCCTCTGATATTTGTCTGAATTATGGATTTTCCTGGATTTAAGGTCTTTTGTAGAGATATTTAAGGCCAAAATTTCAGTGCCTATTTTAGAAACATCCTGAGCTGAAGCATTCATCATCTTTTTTTTTTTTTCTGCTTTCTAAATTGTTTTATGTTTTTATTAAATCCATATTACTTTTCCAAACCAGTTGAAAATCAGCTAAAATTTGAATACCAATCTTGTGGGGATTTTTCTACTGTTTTATTAAATGTATTTGGGAACTTTTGATGCTTTTTTTTTCCAAAGGACCTAGAACTAGATTCCTGTACTCTCAGTAGTAGCACCTTGTTTCTATGAGGACAGGTATATGGGTGCTAAAATATTTCAGTAAGCATTTCTGCTGCTTCTTTCAGGCCTGAAGCATAATGCTGTACAGTGAAGTTAGTTGTTGTGATGAAGTCAGATATTTACTTAAAATTTTGTAGGTAAAAATCAGTTAAGGAGTATGTCTATTCAGGACTAATGAAACCAATATATGTTTCATATCTTAATTCCATTGCATGGATGTTTCTTTAGTAAATTTTGAAGGTTTCTTCTCCTATAGAAGTTATAAAGATAGGCTGTTCCTGTCATCCCCACAAAAAAAGGATGTGTACACCCTCATGCCTGCCTTTCACCAGAGTTTTCATTTCTAATTTTAATAATGTTCTTGTTGAGGGATACAAATTAAGTGTTCATGTGGACTGATACTCATAGCAGCAAAATGTCATTGTGGTGGTCTTTTGCAGTGTTGATCATGGCAGCAGGTACTGCTGGTACCATGCTAGGAGAAAGATACTGGGGCATCACATCAGTACATTATCAGTTAGAACGCTCATGGTTTAGATCTTCTAGTCGTAAATGGGTGCTGCAGTTCACAAATTCACTCTGGGCAGTCTTACTTAGGATGAGATGTATCTAGCAAATAGGGAGGAGAAGTCCTTCCAGCCTCCTCTTAATGATTTGCATGTCAAATAACTAGTTGTTTCTTCTTACCTTCCCCAGTTGAATCAGTTCCCCACCAGGTTCAAAGTATTGTTGGGTATTCTAGCTTCTCTTTTGCAGTTACAGCAAATCATCGCCACAGTGCACAAAGAAATTCTGAAGACTCAAGAGCTGCTGCTTCTAATCTGTAGAGAGCAAGTGTGTCCTGCTATTCAGTACTGTTTGGATAAACTGGAAAGCACCACGGCAGCAAATTCAGCCTGCCTGCAGATAGGCTGTTGGAAAGCATACTTCCATTATAGCATCATTCTCAGTCCCACACAACTGTATTTTCTGACCTGCCAATAGGCAGTTGCAGCATGATTTACTCATGTTGGGAACAAGCTGTGTGACAGTCATGCAGATGAAGTGTGAAGTACAGGATGGCTCTGAAGGAAATGCCTTTGCTTAGGGCAAAACAAAACAACTTTTTTTCTCACTCAGCTCTAATTCACTCTTGACTTGTCAGGTTTGAATTGAAGAGTGTATTTTCTGATGAGGTGCTGCTTCTTGTTTGCTATTCCAGGATGTTTACCCGGAGACGGAGATCCTTTGGCTGATGACAAGAGCCTGGAATACAGGAATATTTCAGTATACCATCAGTAAATATAAGGAAGCTGAGCAGTGGTGTGGATTAGGAATGTGTTTCCTCAATCACTTAGGATCTCTGAAGAAAAACTATGAAGGCCATGTAAGTATAAGAGGATAGATTTGAGGATGTGTGATTGAATGTCTGGCCTGAATGTGAGATGTGGATCTGGGTGTAGAAAACACTACAGATGATCTTTAGAGTTTCATGAGAAGCATGGTACCTAAATATTTCTGGGGAGGTTGGTGCTAAAAGACTTTTTCAAAGTGAGGCTAGAAAAGTTTTGCTAGACAATAAAAAGAATGGTTTAGTGTCCTTCTACTGGAAAAATCATGTAAATGGTTGACTGGAAATAAAATTCTATCATTCTGACTATTTCTGGCCATGGGAGAACCCTGGTACCTTGCCTGCTTTCACTAAAGGCAAGGTGCTCTACCAGTTTACTTAAATCAGCTGTTGCATTAATATTTTCAATCTTATTTTTTAGTATGATCCAGTGTGATAATTCTAATGATAAATAGGGTTTAGGCTAATGTGAATAAAATCACTGAAGCTTATATTTTCAGGTGTAGCTTGGCTCCTACCTGTGAGGGAGAAATTTCAGGGCTAATATCTCTGTAGAAAGCAATGATACTTCTTTCTTACTCTGTCACAAATTAAGTTTCTCTAGTTGCTGTTGCTCCTACCTTGATTGTAACACAGTTCATCCTGGCTGGTGTATGCAGCCATGATCTTATGCGTGAGCTGGGCAATCAAGGTCTGCTTGCAACTTATTTGCCGTTTTAAGCACATATTTTAAAACAATAAGAATCAGAACTGTCCTAGTTTAGACAGGTATTATCTTAAATTTTATAAAATGATGAAAAAATGATAAACCGATGAAAAGTAGAGGGAGCATCCTGAAACCCTCCTGTTCCCTTTCTGTCTGTGCTTGTCCAGGCTGCCCCCCTGCCCCCACCACCCCCGACTGGTCTGTCCCCGACCCCAAAGACAGGGGAAAAAAAGTGATTTAAAAAGGGGACTCTCTACCCCTTGACACTCCCAACCTCAGCCATTCTGTGAATAGGTTTATTTACTAATGTAAGACTCAACTATAAACTATGCTTTATGTCAGTATAAATAAACCCACCTTATTAGGTTGCACTGATTTAACTGTTGGTTTTGGGGTTTTTTTTGTTCAGATGCTGTATTTAAATCTGTTCCAAAATCTTTATATCAATCTGAAGTTTTATATTTAGAAGCTGCTGGTATTCTTCCACCTATTCTCTTGCTTCTGTTACCTGTCATTTTGTTGTACTATCTAGTTGAGTGACACAACCTTATCCATCCTTGTTGACTCATGGTGCTTATATTCTTCAGATGATTGGTCTTTATAGTGAGGTTCTGGACAAATTGGACAGAGCAAAAAGGTTTCTTGGAAATGAAGAGGAATAATGTCAGCCACAACTGCACAAAAGGACAGCAGTCTTGAAAATGGTCTGCTGAGTGAAAGAGACTGTTAGCTCAGCAAAGGCATGGGATTGTGGAAGCAGTGGAGAAGAAACCAGGATCTCCTTCTTGTTGACAGTTAAGTTGCATGCTTTTAGAGAAGTGTTTATAGAATAAACATAATTGTTTTCCTCTAGGGAAGAATCTTCATTCTCTGGAGCTATATAACAGTTAGAAATAAATATTTAACTTTCTCACGAGATGTCTGTTGTTGTGTAACAAGTTGTTTTAAATACCTGAATTTAGTAATAAGTGGCAATGAGAACAATAAAAGTATTCCAAGACTTGCAGAATCAAACTTTACAAGCAGGGAAAGGTTGTAAAGCAGGTCTGTTTATTTGGTGCTGTCCAAACAGGCCGGGTGCAAGGGGAGAGCTCCTCCCAGCTCACACACCTTGGAGACAAACGGCACCATTTATACCGTTAGAAGTTACATATTCATGAACTACCCTGAATATGCATTGCATTCTGGGAATAGGGGGGATTATGCTGATTAGTTTGGGGAAATAATTATCATATGTCATGCCCACAGCTCCACCCTCCTATGCAGGCATGTTAGCTCCTGACAGCTGTGGGCCGGGGTCTGGGCTGGGGTCCACAGATGAAGTCCGTAGTCTTCCTCACTGTGTACTTTTGACCTTTCTTCTGGACATGTGCCATTTTAGCCTTAACTGTTTTCATCTTGCTTTGGACTTTAGGTTCCTCTTGGCCTTCTTGACCAACCAGTTAAAAACAATTGAACTAAGGGACCATTTAATCCTGAGCCGTTGCCTAGGCTACCTTCCAGAGCATGCTGCAGGTGTGCAGGACCCAAAGAAACTATACAGAGTTATGCTTTAAAAGAACTATGTAGCACCCACAACTCACAAGCCAGACATTTCTGGATGTCATAGCTGCCTTGCTACTAAATATTTTTCAGATTTAGTTTTCAGTCTACTTCAGTATGGCAAGAATTCAGAGCTGTTTGCCATTTTCACAATTTAGAATAAAAAAAGAGCAGGTAGTTTTTAGTTCATAGAAAAAGCTAAAGCTTTCACTAGGTACTGCTTTTTACAGATGCCTGAAATGGATGCACCCATCCTGCTGATCTTTGTTTCAGGCAAATGCTCAGCAGGTAGACCTAATTAATCTTATTCTGGGAGGCTGAGAACCTTGAAACCGAAGAAACCCAGTTTGGCTGGTTTGAAGCCAAAATTTAACAGAATATTTGACCACAAATCACCCCCTTTACACTGTAAATAGCTGCAGTCATTAAGGCCTATTGAGTTCTGACTCCAAAGCAGCTGGCTGTGCTGCAGTGATTTCCCCTTGAGGAGGAATGCTTCTCAAGGTTAACCCTTGAGGCTGAGAGATCCCTTACCTGACACCAGATATCAAGGGAGCAGTAAGTGACAGTCCTGCACAGGATATTGGATTGTGACATTGGATTGAAGAGAGATCTCCACCTGAATTTCAGTGTGTATAGTGCAAAGTATGGAGAGGTGAAGTGGGGTTAAGAAACATAATTACATCTATATAACTGTTGATGTTTCACTGGCAGTTTCAGAAGTCAGAAAAAAAACCCCATCGACTGAATGTTTTCTTCTGTACTTTAGCACAAGGGTGCTCCATGACACCTCTTGGTGTCCACACTGGAGGACAAATTGTGGTTGCATTCTATGTATGTTCTATGTGTGGCCATGCCCTTCTCTGGAAGGAATTAAAGGTGACTAGAGTGGAAGGAAACAACTGTGTGCTTCAATAAAGCTATTAGTGCTTGGGATCAGTACTGTGGGTTCTAGCAGAACTCAAGTATATTTAGTATAGGAGTTGAAGTCACCTGCTTACAAGATGAGGTAGGTATCATAGCTGGTAGAGTTTTTTCTAAAGTTATTCAAGCACCCTGAGGAACACTAATAGTCATTTCAGTTCATCTGGTTTGCTTACCAGAGGGCTTAAAGTGCTTAGCTGCCTATTCTTTACAAATATTACACAGAAGCCTGGACCAATGGACAGCAGTATGTTTCAGCTATAAAGTCATCTGGTTTGAAATTAAGACGTTTCATTTTGGTTTAAAAATATTTCTGCCCTAGGGTCAGTTAAGATAGGGTTAATTCTCCTCAGGCACTGGGAGGGGGCCACAGCCAGGATAGACAGTCGAGCCATCGAATGTTCAACACCGAATGTCATGTCTTCTGTATAAGGGGGAGGGGTGGGGGATTATGTCTATGAGGCAGCACTTCTCTATTGCTGGTTTTGTGTATTGTATCATTACTATTACTGTTGTTACTTCTCCTTTTGCATTGCTTTATTTAATCCTCCTTATCTTAATCCATGATGATTTTATTTTTCTCCCTCTTCTCCTTCATGTTTGGGGGTGAGGGGGTCAGTGATCTAGCAGCCACATATTGCTCAACTCCTGTCTGAGTCTAAACCATGACAATATATTTTACTTGGAACCAGATTATGAAAACCTTAGTCAGAGGACAGGGACACAAAAAGCATGATGCAGGGCCACCAAGATGATTAGGGGCATCTCCCTGCTGAGGAGAGGCTGAGAGAGCTGGGGCTCTTTAGCCTGGAGAAGAGGAGACTGAGGGGGGACCTCA
>JANHGL010010352.1:2410-42023 GCA_024611195.1 Ceyx melanurus
GAAACAAACACAGTAGGAAACCTTTTCATTAATTTAATAGTGTTTTGGTTCCCTCTATGAAAAGCAGCACTTTCTCCAGTTCACCTGCACTGCAAGAGCAGTTGCTGTGTCATAATTTGATCTTGTTAAGGAATCCTCACTGAACTCCTCGTTAGGGATGAACAGTTAATTTACATAATTTGATATGCAAGGTGGTCTAGGAGGAGGCACCAAAGCCATGAATACAGAGTACCCTGAAATTACTGCTGATGATGCCAACAGAGACAACTCACTAATGGGAAGGGCTCTGTCTTCTCTTTAAAGGTGCAGAACGTGTCATTACGTTGAAAATGGAAATTCCTGGATCCATGCCCCCCCTTATTCAGGAGATGCTGGAGAACTCTGAAGGACACGAGCCCCTGACACCCACCTCCAGCGGGAACACTGCGGAGCACAGTCCTAGCATCTCCCCCAGCTCCGTGGAGAACAGCAGTGTCAGTCAGTCCCCTATGGTGCAATAAGACATTTTCCAGCTACTTCAGACATTCCCAATACCTTACGTACAGGGATGAAAAGCAAGAAACCCCCCATTTTTACTGCTGCTTAGTTTCTGGACTGAATCTCTATCTATATATGTATATATATAGATACACACTCAACAAGGACCAAGACTTTTCCTATGTATCGATATATACTCCTTGCTGTTTAAACTCTTTGAAACTAGAAAATGCAAACTTTGGAAACTCTCAATCAGCCATTTCATGCAAAAAAGGATAAAAAAAAAAAATAGTGAAGCTTCTGTTTTCTCCTCTGACCATTGAAGACTGCATGGTGACAAGTCAGATCTCAGCCTTTCCAGTTGCATTTCTGATGACTCTGTACATACAAAGGTATGGCTGTGCTTTCTAGACTGGATGTTTGGTGCTTTCCTTTTGTCTCTCATCCCTCAGTCGATCCAGACACCACCCACCTGCCACGGACTGCTCTGCATATCCAGGAAAGGAAGTTTCAAGGATGGGCTGACTGAGTTTGGTATGAAAACTTGTCTCTGATGCCCTCAATTTGCATCTCCTTCCTTGTAAAAACTACAGCAAACTTCACTGCAGCAGCAGAGACCCGGATCGGTATCAGCCTCGACTGCCAGCCCAGCTCCTCAGCTGTCACCTGTCCCACTCTTCGTGTCACTTTAAAATGCAAAGCAGGTTCCTTACCTGTCTGGTGAGCTAGCTGCACCATTCCCCACTCCACTGCTCCCGTGGTGATAGCCTCCAAGGCACAGACACTTCCTAGTGTTACCCTTTTGTTTACTCCTTCACAAGCCATTAGGGAAACTTCATGGGTGAGGATGAGCAGCGTTGGGATGGGCCAGGCCGGGGCAGTTCCTGCCAGGAACACCTCACCCCGCTGGCCAGGTGCTAGGGAAGTACAGCTAGGACTTCCAGAAACACAAGGAGAGAATCTGCCTTCTTGGCCTTGTTAATCACCATGAAGCAGAGTGAAAACTGTGGTAGAATGGTTAACAGATTTAAAGTGTCAGTTTCTTAGGTTTCATTTAAAGCACTAGTGGATTATTTTTTTTTTATATATTCTAGCAAGTCTGTGATGTACTTTCACTGGCTCTGTTTGTACATTGAGATTGTTTAACAATGCTTTCTATGTTCATATACTGTTTACCTTTTTCCATGGAGTCTCCTGGCAAAGAATAAAATATATTTATTTTAAAAAAAAGCCCCCAGCTGTGTGGAAGTTGCTCCTCCAGTCCGAATCTTACACACTCTCACACGGGAACTTTTCCATTTTTTAATGTTTAAATTTCATTTCAAAAAACAGGTTTGCTGTTTGCAACCATGACAATTAATGTGCTTTAGCACAGCTGCCTAAAACATCTCTACAAGCCAGTCAGACAAATACATGACATTTCAATGAGTAAAAAAGAGCATAAAACTGTAGGTGTAAGAACAAAATGTTAAAATGCCTACACACAATAATAAAAACCATCCATTACATTATCACATAAAATAAGTCAAATGTACAAAAGTTTGCGACAGAAGGGACAAAAGGACAACACAAGATATTGGTTGGAAAACATTTTGTGTGCTCTTTGGGCACTTAATTAATTAAACATATCAAAATCATCATCTTCATCAGACTCTGCAAAATATTTAACTTCTTTTCTAGCCCGGCCTGTCCGTGGCTTTGGGGCGGGGTCAGAGGCAAAGCCTGACTGAAAGATTTCCACATCAGAATCCTGGTCAAAAGTGGCCTTCTTGGATTTCTTTAGAGAAGAAAAGACAAATCAGTTGCAGTGCTCTGGATTGGTTTCCCTTGTCATGTTCAGAATTAAAAAAACCTAATTCCTATCCACACCTAACCTCCCATTTCCACGTGATCAGGCTAGAGAGAAAGGGACTGTCCTGTAAGGAGAAAAGAGCAGAGAGGGAACTGACCTTGCTGGGTGTTGATTTAGGGGTTTTCTTCCCAGGGTTGTAGTCCCCTTCATTTTCTGAGCTGGATGCTTTCCTTTTCTTTGCCCCTCTGCCTTTTCCTAGGTGAGAGAACACAGTTTCACTTTGGGGTGTTACTTGGGGGGGGGAGCAAGCTCAGCAAATGGGGAAAAAACGAGCAAAAAAAAAAGAGTTTGTCTATATGATGCTGTTCAAATTCAGTTTACAACTCCAGCCTCTTCACAGCAGCAGTAAATATTTTATTTTCTCAGTGTCTTAGTAACTTTACCTCAAATATCAACACTACAGCCCTGACACCTCTGGCTGTGCTGTTGGGAGGGCTGTGACAGCTGACACCTGGGATACCACAGGATTGGTTTGAAACAGCCAGAAATTGCTACCTAGTAGATTTGCTATGAGAATTTTATTGTCTTTTAAAAAGCTCTCATCAATGAAAATAGCAGGATCTGGTGGAACTGATGAACTGCAGTAAGGGCTGGGGGAGTGCAGCTATTAAAATACCTATTAAACACATTCCCAACAGGGAAGGTCAGATAAAAAGTTCACCCATTTTGGCAAGACTTACACTGCATTTGTCACAGAAAAGGCTCATTGCCAGTGATTAACTGACTAATAAATCAATGTGGGTCTAATTGTAGAGACACCAGTCCTGCTTCCTTCTACAAATGCACAGGCAGGAGTGCTGAGCAGCTCAGCACCACCCCTCACCTTTGGCTGCTGCAGGCTTCTTTGGAATGCCGAATTCGGAATCCGAGTCTGAATTGACAGTCTCCACCTTCTTGGCCTTGGGAGCTCTTTTAGGCTTAGGGGGCACGTCTAGTTTTGCTGTTAGAAGAGATATTAGAGAGGTTATTATTCCCACATTGTTTAGAAATACTAACCTTTATTAGCTACTCCAATGACAGCAAAAATAGCAGGAACTAAAACAGCATCATCCACCCAAAACCTTCCCCAGCAGGAGTTGGAGACAGTGGCTGAGTCTCTTGACACTTCTGCTGTCACTCAGTAAAAAAAGGAATGTCAGAGAAAGCAGAAAGGACAGAAGGGAGCTATCTGGAGTTTTCTTAAGGAATTTACTGCCACACACTATTCCTGGCATTAGAAGACAGTTATTGGTATGGTCACAAAATGAGAGACAAGAATAGAATCCCAGAATCAGGTTGGAAAAGACCCTTAGTCTCATCAGATGATGTCTGCAGCAGGATACAGACAAGTCAGTCTGCTGCAGAAACCTCAGCTGCACTACTGACCTGCACCTGGCCAGCCACAGAGTCCTCCAAGATGCTGAGACATCAAAACATTCCAGCTACCAGGAATGTGGACACTTGGGAGACAATACAAAAGTAAATACAAAAAGTAAAACCTCGTTTGGTGTCATGGATTTTGGGGAAAAAAAAGAAAAAACATGAAAAACCCACTGTTGGCTATGGCAGCAGTTCAGGTAAGACACCAGAAAATGGGTTTTGAAGGGGCTGCTGGTGCTGGGACAGAATAGTGAGCAGCAAGAAAAAAAAGAGGGAATAATCTGAAAGCCACAGAGGAAGGAAGGTAGAAATCTGAAAGCAACAAAGCCCCATCCAACAGGCACTAGGAACTGTATTTTAGAAGTTATTTAAACTACTATTAGGTAATAAAACACATTTTTTTTCCATAAGTGTCTAGCATCATCTTTGACAGACATTTAAAAGCAAGTGCAAGTCTTTCTCCTCACAGCAGCACTAAAACTGCTAAAGCAATACAGCAGCTGACCCCACTGGCCAGAGCAGGCATGTGGCAGCATTTAAAGCTGAGGAAGAAGCAAGGAAGGGGAGACACACATTTGGAGTGACAGTGTTTTCCTTCCTAAGTAACAATTCCTCCTTCCCAAGTAACTCCTCCTCCTTCACACTTGCTGTCCTTCTAAAGCAAGTTAGTTGGATCCATTATATAAGATTCTCTTCAAGGTCATTTTGTTTCCTAGGGTGGAATCCTCTCATTAAATTGATCAAAAGTTGAACACCAGAGCTCCAGAAGTGGAAAGAATTAATTTTTGACAGTACCAGAAATTAACATCCTTAAGGAGCTGGAAGAATTTAACATTCTAGGCTGAATTTCACCATGTTCAAAATAGATGAATGCAGCTCCCATTTGGAACATGTGAAGAGACAAGGCAAAGGTGGAGGAGATGACTTTCAATGGATTGGATTGCAGAACAATCCTATACTTACCCTTTTTAGCAGCTACTGTTTTGCTTGGAATTTTCTCTGTTTGTTTTGGGGCAAAAGATGATGAGAAAACAGGAGCAGAATCCTCTTCATCACTGTCCAGTTTTGTTGTATCTAGAACCACAGAGTGCATTTAGAATAAGGTTTGTTCGCTGCTTCTTTTAAGCCATCAAAATAACAGTCAAAATCAATCTCAAGAAAGTGCTTCTGATACTGCAGAAAAGCTATGGATGCAGTGGGGCTTTATCTGGGATAGGAGCTTTGTTCCTCTAAGGATCAGAACCTCCTGCCCATTTCCCCTTTATAATCTGGACATCCTTCCTCTGCAGCTACTGTGTGGAGTTTGTGTTTATCACATAAACTGCCTGACATATTCCATAACAGCTGCTGTAAAATTCAACAGGTCAGTGAAAACAATCTCACCATCATCTGTCTTCTGAGAGTAAGATGGAAAAGAGAAGATGTTCCCAAAGTCTTGATTTTTCTTGTCTTGAGACGTTTTCCTACTTCCAAACAGGAGAAAGAAAGGCAAGTTGCATTAAGTGCACAGTGAAGTATGCAGACATTATAATATCCAGGAGATTAAATTCCTGCTTTAGCTCTACAAAGCATTTCTAGCATTTTTGTCTATGCTTGCAGCAGTCAACCCTCTCCAACTGCCATTTAGTACTGAACTTTGGGCATTCCAAATTAGCCAAATTACCTTTTTTTTCCCCCCACAGTTCTGCAGACCAGGCAGGCACAAGATAGAGCAGCTTAGAAAATGCAGTGTAGCAGATGAGAATTTGTACCATCATTTGGGAAGCCATTTATACCCCTGCCCTGGGCAATGGCAAGGCAGAGATACCAGCCCTGCATGCTGCTTTCATTTGACCCCAGCATGTGTACATTTTATTTGTCATGGTGCAAACAGAACAGTAACAGGCTGAGGTGTCTGCATTCATGAAAGAATTAGTAAAGAATAGGGTGTAAAGTTGGAGCACTTACTCTGGAGAGGGCTTTGATTTGGCTGGGGAGAAGTCATACTCATCTTTTTCTAGACTGTCTGAGGGAACAAACTCATCCTCTCTGTCGTTTGTGACTGGAGAGGCTTTCACCTTCAGCTCATCCAGATCATTGTTGTTGTTGGCATCATCATCATCATCTGCATCATCCTCCTCTTCTGAGAAGTCAAAGGTGTACTTTGGCCTCTCAGCTGAAAGAAGAACATAGACAGTTCATGACAGCTCTTTATGTTCACACAAAGTGCAAGTCACTGAACAATCCCTGCCTCAGAGTGTACCAAAGACTGGGGGAAAAGAAACTTCTTTGAGCCTGGAAGAATAAAGAAGAGTTTTTTCACTAAGTGCACAGTGAAGAATATTTAATGCAAGGTAGGAGATGAAGTCAGGGGCAAGAAGCCTAAAGGAAAGTTTGCAGGTGAAACTTTCATTCACAATGCACAAGTGAGGAATGTTTGGGTACCTGCAGCTCTCCTAAGCAGAGAGTCCCTTGGAATAATCACAGGCTCGTTCTCTTCTAAGTCACTTTCAGACTTGGATTCATCATCTGACCAGGGGTTTCTTTTCTTCACTTTTTTTGCACTGGATTTTGTAGATGAAGGTGTTCTTCTTACCCTAGCACCTGCCACAAGGTAAAGCATTTTCTATAGTCAGGAAGAAAATTTTTTCTGCAACGCATAAAATTAGCACCATTTTTCTCCTAAATTGTCCTTTAAATGGTGTAAATTCTCTCCTCCTCCCTGAAGGAAAGATTAATGTGATTAAATGATTTTGCTCAGAATATGACCTGCTGCTTCCCATTAAATCTCCAATTTTACAACTGAAAAACACAGAAGTCTTTAATTTGAACTGGCTCTGGCTCAACAGCAGCCAGGGTAGATTTGAGCTGCATGTAGACAACTCAATCATAACTAAACTCACTTCATCTACTCATTCTGAATAATTCAAACCAATCTTACCTCATAATTATTTGCATAAGCACTTGTTATCTCAATTTTTTTAATAGAAATCCCTCATACTCAAACCTACTCTTGTCTTTAGCTTGTTGCTGCCCCCCCCTTGCTATGTATTTCTCCAACAGTAATAATAAATTCCAACTAACAGATGAAAAAGGAAAGTTAACACAGTGGGTAGTCTGCCAGGCCATGACATGCATACAAGTCACATAAGTCAATAGAGAAAGATATTTAATCAAGTTCAACAAGAGAAATCATTTGACTCAGACTGAAGTCCTTCAACATCAGAGAGCATGAAAACTAGAAGAGGATTTAGTAGGGTCCCTTCCCATGACAGGGAGGATGATCTTACCAGGTTCCTTCTTCTCCCTCTTAGGTTTAGGGGTTTTAGTTGCTGTGGCTGATGTGTTCAGTGTGTCATCTCCACCACCCTCAGCTGGAACACCACCAAATTCTTCCTCAAATTCCATTTTTATTGCTAGAGAGTCAGTTTCACCCTAAAAAAAAAATGTAGAAGTTGGGCAAAATAAAATATATTTCAGCCTTATATTTCAAGATAGAACTGTTATAGTTTTGTAGGACTGTAGTCAATCTTGGAAGAAGAAATATCAACGAAAACACCTGAACACTAGTTGCAGGAGGTAAAAAAAAAAAAAAAGAAAGTAATTTATTTTTTAGTAGAAGAAGTCTAGTGTTAACTTCTCTCCTCAGGTCAGCAAAGCCAGAGCAGCTGAATAAGAAATAATCCAGCTGTGGGATTAGTTTTGATTTACCTTTTTCTTTTTCAGCAACTTCCTACTGGCATCAGCTTTCATGGCAGATGTGATCTGTGGAACTATTCTTCTGCCAAAGGGGGAAGGCATGGTTTCTTCCAGCTGAAGTTTCTTCATCTTGGGTTTACCAACTTTGCCCTTTATTGGTTTGCCAACCATGCCAGCCAGAACATCTTCCCTCTCCTGGGCTTCCACTTTCTAACAGACAAGAAGGAGTGAGGTGAGGGGAATTTTCAAAGTGATTATTTCAGACTCACCTCCTTTGAACACGAAGCAGAAGACCTCCCTGAATTTTAATACACTTATTAATGCCAACCACTTAATCTTGGTAAATTCATTACTCTGTACAGTTAGAAACTGGATTTTTATTCAAGATTAAATAAAGATGAACTTTTGGACACTGCCAGACTGAAAAATCTTTATCTATTTCTAGGTATGTGTGTGAGGTAACTGCAGTATTTCAATGTTTTATTTAAGCAGTCATTTTTAAGGCACATTTTTCAGCCCTTGAGTAAGCTTTTTTCACAGTAGGATCATCTGAAAGACAGACATCCAGAAAGCTTCCAAGTGCAGCTGTACCACAAACACACAGAGAAATAAACCAAACACCTCCACTGTCTTGTGTCACCTCCAAAGGCACCTCAGCCCTTTTCAGTCAGGAGGATGAGGCTCAGTGAGTTATCCCCCAACAGGACCTTCAGTTACTACTCCCAGTAAGTAGTATCCAGTTCTCCTGATAATTTTTCTTTTATCATCACTGCCTTGGAAAAAACCCCATTAAATTGTACAGATGCAAGAGACAATCCCTGGGCAACACAACTAGGAAAACAAAAACCCAATATTGATTTCCCACATCACTAGGTTTGGAGGTCTAGCTGCTTTAAATCCAAACTGGTATTGTTCATATTCATTTTTGCTTACATTTGAATACTCTAATTCATGCTTTTAATTCAATGCATTTCAATTTAGTCTTTTTAGAAGGATATGTAAAATCAAACATACTTCAAGCTCTTCAACAAAGGCTGCTAAGTCTTCTTTCCAGAGATCTGAAGATGATTTCCTTTTAAGGTCATTTAGTTCTCTCTCCTAAAACATGACAGCAGTAGGCAGAATGCAAGTTACTAAGTAAATACCATCCAAACTGAACATTCACAATTAGACACACCAGTAATTACTGTATCATTTCAGAACAAGCCTTTCCATGGTGTACCAACCTTTGAGTCTCTCTGCTTAATTAACTCTTCTACTTTCTCCTTTGTGAGTGACCAGAGAGACATGTTTAAGATATAGTTAAAGTCAGGGCCAGAGGTAAAGCCAGAAACAGAGGAAGCATCATCATTCTGGTTCTGTGGGTCCTCCTCTTCTGCAGCCTGAAGTGAAAGAATTGCAAACATTAATAAATAATAAAATAATAAATAATAAACCACCACTGATTATACTGAAGCTTAGTGAACCTATGAGTGCATACCTCATATTTTTCTGGACCTTTCCAAAAGGCCATGCTCCTCTGACCTTCTGTAGTGGGATTATTTAATTATTAGATGTAAGAAAACAATTCTGAGCCTAATGATTGCCATATGTTTTGTATGCTGTGGGCTACAGATATTGGTGCCACCCCAGCTGCCTCAGGATTGAGACCTTTGCCCATGGGCTATTCACATGTCTTCTGGATAAAAACTGCTACCAGAGCCCTGAATGTACAAACTCTCATTTGCAAGTGGCTCAAATTTTCTCCTAATAATAGCTTTGCTATAAAATAAACCACACTGCATGGAGTTAAGATACAGAAGAGATCAACAGTTGAAAGAATCAAATGAGAAATGAAAACAAAAAGTGAAATTTGAAGTTGTTTTCAAAGCACTTCCATTTTCCCATAGTAAAGGGTGAAATTAAACTTGGCACTTTTTAAAACCCCTCTTGGGTTTTAACAAAGCAGTAATAAATATATTTTATTTAATATATAAAGGTCAAATTGACTAAAATAAGTTCAAAAGTCATAGCTTTATAATATTGATGTTTCATTAGAGAAAGTTATATATAAGTAATTACATTTTGCAGTCTTAGGAGAAATAAATACTGAGGGGAAAATCAGTTCTGCACGTGGGGTAACTGATGCAGCATTTTATCTACCAGCCAGGCAGAAATCAAGTTGCTAGTTTTGATTTGTGTAATTAAGAAATTCAATCCTCTGAATTCTCAGACTTGTCTTGATAATACTGAGAAGAAAATTAGATAATGCAATAGCAATATTGTGACAATATTAATGCATTTTTTTCAATGGAAGTCAATAAGGAGCAATGAATAATCTTTTATAGTGTTATCTGTGTTGTAAATTTAGTCTACTAGAAGAGAATCATCTCAATAAACTCTTTTAAAACATTGACAGTATCAAATGCATCCAGAGATTTCAGATGATTACCTTTTCCTGTGCTTCTTTCCAGGCTTTTACTGGATCAGATTCATAACCTCTCTGAACCAACATCTGAATCAAATCTATTTTGGATCTGTTCTCTACAAGACACAACACACAACCCAGGAGTAGCAGGGAAGAAAAAACCCAATAATAATAATAATAATAATAATAATAAACAATATAATGAAAATAGCCATCTATCTGCAGGTACAGTCTATGATATTTAAAGCATTGCCAGAATTTCCCCTCAGTGTCAGCAATTCCCTTCCATATTGCCTCACCTATGGTGATTTTCCCTTGTATCTTCTCCAGAATGAACCGAGCCTGGTTGTTGAGCTTGGTGGATTCTGCCCCCAACATTCCCACAAGCCACTCCTTCCGTAAGCTGTAATAGTGCAACCTCAGGTCAAAGAACTCCTTCAGGATGTCTTGCACAGTTTCATATTTCTTCAAACATCCCATATGATCAAACAGCACCTAGAAAATACAGAATATACTGCCTGAGAAAGACTGGACCTCAAAGTTTGTTAACTCTTGTGCACAACTCTTTCTGTTGCTCCTGTGCGTGCTCCAGACAAGAAGCAGGATTTTGAGGACTGGAACCAAAGCTTACTATGGAACTACCCAGCACATTTTATTTTGATTTACAAGTAGATTTAAGATCAGATGTGGTAGCAAAATCCAGCTACACAGAGGTGTGTCTGGATCCAGTTGAATTTTATCCAAATACAATAGTGTTCAGTAGCTCCTACTGATTCACAACTATTTAACATTACAGCTGAAAAGCAACTTGAATAATCTCTCAGCTCAGCTGGAATATCTGCCACTTTGCACCTGAATCCTTCAGAAATATTCTTCACTTCATTGGGAGAATCAATTCTGCCTGAATTCTGCCATATCCAGTTTAGACATTTAGAGGTGAATTCTCCCCAGGCACTTTCTGGAGCCAACTGCAGTAGGATGAATTGCCCTCTAGAGAGGCTTGCTGTAAAAGATCCTTTTGGGAGTGAGGTGAACAAAAACTAGCTCACCTAACTTTGCAGATGCTTCCACTAGGTCAGATTCATTCCTAACACACACACCAAGCCCTTACTATTATATATAATAATAAGCTGAAAAGCATTTTGCAATCTATTAAACATTAACTTGAGATCAGACTATCCCAGTAGCACATATGGCTGTTTAAACCTGTGAGAAATACTAACACCCTGCTCTGGCAGATTTGCTTTTCAAGCATGATCTACAAAATGGCTTGAGTCAGGCTTTTTTTCCCCCTCTTCCAATTCTACAGTCTTTAATTTACTTTTGAACTATTTTCATATAGCAACAGCACTAGAATTTTTGCTTTGTGATAATGTCTGAAGGTAATATTTAAAATAAAATATTAAAAAATCTAATTTATTTTTTTTGGTCTTTTGTAAAGACAGGTTGTTTGGAAATATTCTGGTAGAAATTATCTTACAATTCAAATCCCCTCATCATTCACACAGACATATTTATTTACTCATATTCCTACTCCCATCTTGCTATGAGGGCAATAATCCATGAGTAATTGACATCAGCATTATAATTTACAGCAGCATTGTGTCTTCAGTAGCTTAAGGATAGTGTTTTCTACACCTTGCAACCTAAAAATGAGATTTATGTGGGTTCAATTATTAATCTTTTAACTCCTAGTAGTGCAGTATTGTCCTGCATAAGGTTTAATCTGGAAAATGGAATTTGCCTCACGTTTTTTCAAACCTAATTATCATGTGGCAGAAACTTTATTTGTTTGCTCTGCTCTGCAGTAAGCTTTTTTGTTTAGCTGCACAGGAGATTTTCAGGTGCAGGAGACTAACCACCTCAAGCCTAATTTGGGATTAAAATGGATTTGCTGATCTATATTAATATTTATCCTTACTACATTTCTCTACTATTCAAGTTTAGACACAACCCACAGCTCAATACCAAGCACCAAAGCACCCTACAAAAAACATCTGAGTTTACAACAAGCAACAGTAAGGATTCTGAGAGCCAAACATGAAAAAGTTACCATAGAATTACAAGTAAGACTTGTTTGAAGCTTAAAGACTTTGTGCAATCCAGCAGCTTCTGCCTGGGCAAGTTTTTCTTCTGTCATCTTCACAACAAATTTCACAGTTGTATCAGTGTGGTATTCCTTGTAGTCAGAAATCAGTGCTGGAGTTTTCTCAGTCCCATTCAACATAGGTTCTAGGACCTGTTCTTTGTACACCTATTGAGGGTGGCAAAAGACAGAAAGACTTCTTAAAAATCCCCAATTATTTCAACCACCATGAGATTTTAATCTTTCTGCATTAAATCTGATACCAGTGGGAATTTCCACAACAATTATAACCTGTAAAATGCAGGCCAAGAGCCACCTAACAAGGGCAGAAAATACTCAGCAGCAAAAGGGGATGAAATGTTAATTAATCAGAAGACACAGGTATTCTTTGTAGTTTGGACAGTAGATGGCACAAGGAGAAAACCATCTTCCACAAAGGCACACAGAAGAGTGAAATAGTGAACTATATATATATGTATTTCACTGTTATTTCACTGAATGGTAGAGGGTGCAAGACCCTACACTTGTTCTAGTTGAACTTCATTAGGTTCCTTTCCACCCAACCTGTTCAGTTCTCCTTACCTGGGTCCATGTCCTTACAGGAAGCTCTGTAATTTCCACTGTGTTCCTATCCACCACAAATATTTCACCACTGACTACATACTGGTTTTGACCAAGTTCCTGGATGGTTCCTTTGAAGTTTTTGTAATTTGGGAGCTGAAATTGAAAAAAAAAAAAAAAAAGTATACATCAGGAAAGTGGTAATAATCTTTATAATAAAATAGTGGAAAAAATATTTGTTTTCCATCACCATACAGCTATCACCTTTTAAGTCATAGGAAAAAAAGTACTACAGAAAACATAGAATAAACACATACAAGTGACAGGAACAAGTGTATGAACATCTAGAGAGTAGATAAATGGTGAAGGTGAGGCAGCTGAACCCAGTGAGTTGGTTGGGATTGTTGTTGTTGTTGTTGTTTGTGCTTCTTTTTCTTTTCCAAATAGAACTGTAAGCACAGATAAGGCCTGAGAGAAAGCAGATTAACACCCCAGTCTCACAGGGACTTCACAGAAGTGATGCTACCTCCCCTAACCACTTCTTCATTCTTGTGCTGTTCAGCAGAGATAGTGGAACCCATCCAGTTTAAAAAGTAACTAACAGGGTGGGGATTTTCCTTTTTAACTGAATTGATTCCTTTATCCAGCTTACCATGCAGCTAAAAACACATTCCAGCATACAGAAAGGTGCATGAAGCTTCAGTTGACTGTGAGACTACACAGAAGGCCTAGGAGTCCTAAAGGAAGGTCAATGGATTGCATTAATTAAAAAAAAAACCAAAAATTAAATCTATTAATTGTTCCCAAGAATCTGCAAAAGGAAATTCACTATGTCATGAGAATTGATACTGCACAGTCAGTGAACTGTGATCTGAGCAGAAAAGATGTTTCTGCTTCTGTGACTTGGTAAACAAGTCATTTTTTTTTGGTGAAAAATGAAAAACTACAAGCAAAGCAGCAAGACCCATCAGTTGTAAAGCAGTTGTACCAGCTGTATTTCCTCTGGTGGTTCCAGATATTCTGGATTCACCTAGGTGTTCTTTCTGTCCATATTTTTTTGAGTGGCCATCACTTCCAAGACTTCTTATAAAATGTTAAATAAAGAGAAGCTACATGAAGTTCATAAGCTGGTTATTGTCTTGAGCAGTGGCATTATCTCATCCTCTGCTTACAGATGGGAGTACAATTTAGACAAGACAGAGGAAATGTTAAGTTTGCCTGAAGATTAGTAACTTCCAAAAAGGAAAGAGTGGTACAAATTTTTACTGCCATTCCCTTAAGACCTGAAACTGTGGATGTTTACAGCCAGCAGACTGAAGTCCTCTAAAACAACTGGAAAACCATCCAACTGCAATGTTTTTGCTTCAATGTGAACTCCCCAGCCTCCTCCCAACAGTCAAGGAAAACTCCTAAGTCAAAATTACTGGGACAACCCCATTCAGAGGTTCCAATAATCAAGCATTTTTGGAATGATATGAATTCACCAGTCCAAAAGAAGGGTTGTTTAGCAATTAAATACCAGCTTAGACCATTCTTTTTACCATTGGGTGAGGATCTAGGCCATCCAGCATTCTCCTGACATTGTTCACAATCTCCCTGGTGTCATAGTTGGGAAGTTTGCAGGCCCAGCCAGTGCCAATCCCTTCAGCTCCATTTACCAGAACCATGGGGATGATGGGAATATACCACTCAGGCTCCACACGCTGGTTGTCATCATAGAGGAATTTCAGCAAGTTGTCATCCACTGAGGGAAAGAGCAGCCTTGCTAAAGGGCTTTGAAAAAGAAAAACAAGAAAACTGTTTAAGTGGAGTCCATGGGTGCAGATATCACCTATTTAGAATATTAAATTAGAATCTCCTGCCTTCCTTTGTCTTTGCCACTCTGAAGCTGAAAATACCATGTACATAGCTCCTGAGTAAAGGAATTTCTTCCCAATGGAAGAGTGTGTAAATGACATGATGTGTTTCCTCCACAGTAACTTATGCACATGTAACACTGCTAACTCATGACATTTAACATCTAGAAAAATATCAAATGCTCAACACAGGTCAATATGACAACAGGTCACCTGGTAATAAAGCAACACAGTGTGCAGACAGTTGCACAATGTCCTTGCTTAATTGTAGGCTTAGCAGCCTCTGAAAATGCTACAGAGCTAAAACTCCTTTTGCTCATCCAGAACATAATCCTGTGTGACTGTGAATTTCAGCACCTTGTGCAAAAAAAAAAAGAGGAAAATGTAGAAAACTAGGTTGCTACAGAAAGAACATACATAGGAAAAGGAATAAAACCTGGTACCTGCATATAAAGCTTACAATTAGAGGAAAAACTGCAGGGATTTTTAGGCAAAATAGCCCACTAAAATTAGGAAATAAAGGAAGCAACATCACTTATTAAATATAATTTCTGTTATGGAACACATTCTAAAACTCCACATGCTAAATTGAACTTCAAGGTATTACTTGTGAAAAGTCAGCATCATTAAATTAGGTCTTCATTATTAATTGCAGATGTAATTTAGTTTGATAAGAAGAAATTCAGCTCAAAGGAAAATAAGCCTTTTCACCTTTAAAGGCTATGCTGAGCTGTAGGACTTATCACCAGGTAGCAACACACTTTCTGCTGTGAAACTAAATAGATTTCACACTGAGCAGGGAAACAGAAAGCTACTTCTAACAAGAAGTCACCATTTAAGATCAGTAACTAATCTGAGTGACCTATATTTTCAGTCTTCAGCCTTATGATTCCAAGTTTAATTCCTTAAAAGCTAGGATTCCCACTCCTCTGCATGGACAGTCATGCCAAAAATCCACCTGCAGAAACACATTTATAGATGTAAAGCAAAACTGGAGCTTCTATGAAAATATTCCCACTCTCCCTCATTCCTCTTCCACAAAAAAACACCAGTAGTGTTGCAAAGGGGTGAGTTTCATAATAAGGTTTTTTTAAAGCATGTGTTTAGCTTTATATTTGTTTTTACCTTAACATGGTGAAAATATAACGAGGGCTGGCAGCATCCTTTCCACCATGAAGCCTGGTACCAAACTGACCAATAGGTTGTAGCAAATTCACATTGTTACTTCCAACAAAGTTCTGAGCCAAGTTGACAATGGTCATCATTAATGCTTGCTGCAAGAAAATACACAGTCATGGGATGACACAGTCTTTCCCAATCAGTTGGTAAAATACGGTTTTCATGCCCCAAAAATTGTGATTTCACTTCATTTTATTTAAAAAGATTAGTCTCCCTAAGGAGTGTTGTAAACTTAGTATCAAAACCTGCTTGACAAACATCATGTTTCCTCTTCCACAGCATCATTAACTCCCTAATCCTTAAGTTCTCTGCTTATGAAAGCCACTGGGCTTCTCCTCTGGAGGAATCACAGGGGTGCAAACTCACTGTGTAGAACCCATTACTTTGGAAGCAACAGAATGAGGCTATTAAGTGGCAAATATTGCTAATATTTCAGATAAAACAAAACAGGAGAGAAAATTAAACTTTGTTCCAACACTGTATCAGGGTTTTGAAGAATAGCATCTCTTCTTACCTTGAAATACAGTATTTCTTAAGACAAAAACTGTCCTAATACATAGTCCCAATGATTTGAGAATCTGAATGTTACCTAGGTAATTACCTAGGTAATAACCTAGTTATTATAGTTATTATTATAATAGTTAGCTACTATTTTGCCCTAACCCACAAACTATTGGAGATACCACTGTGCATGAAGTCTTGGAAATATCCTACATACTGTTTGGTTCATTTTCTTTATATTAAATCTGATTAGTAGCCTTATAATCAATAGGTCTGCAATTTCAAGATAGTAAATGTTTACCTAGGATTTGATAGAAGCTAAAAACCTTCACCACTTTCCCACCCTTCACACTCACCTCCCCATGGTGGTAAGCTGACATTTCAGCCACAGAACCAGCCAGCTGAGCAACTTTGACCTCACGTTTGTCATTTCTCTTAAAGCAAGTGAATAAAACTTTACGTTGCCCTGGTTTTAAACCTGTGGAGAAGAAATGTCCCATTTTCATCACATACACACCATTTGTTTTCAATTTATAAACTTCTTTTGCCTTATGAATATTTCTAGGCTCTCAGAAAAGGGCTAAATGTTAAATGGAAATAAATTCACACTGTAACAAAATAACAGATTAGAATCTCAGTGCTTTTGAAATAATGGAAATAACTGAATATAACTGAATAACATAATTGAATAATATAATAATTGAATAACTGAAAAATTTACTAGAAAAGGGGAAATGTAACCCTTTCAGGCAATCATATTCCATTCTAATCAACAGGAACTTTATAATGAATATACAATTTTCACAAGTGGGGAGTTGTTTCTTTCCAGTCTACCCAGTAAAATATTTTTTTCTAAGACTATCAACACAAATTCAGCAGTGACAACTGTAATTATGGCTTACATGTATTTTAAAGCTTTACTTGTGGTGTGAAATTCTCAGACTTACTACAATTCAACAAAGAGAGATGTTATTTAACTCCCTTTGAAGTTTTAAGAATGAATCCAGTCTCTTTGATCTTCTGGTGTATTTGTATTGTTTAGGCACACTGAAAATACAACATCTGTGTGGAAGGGATTGCATAATTTTTTCTCCATGCTATCCAGCAAATTCTAGACTATGCCTATTGATCTATTCAGTGTTTTAATTCACACACATTTCTGAATGCACTCAAGTATTGTTAGCACTACTAACCTGCATCAAATATAAGAGAAAAAATGGGGGAATAAAATCAACACTGACTCAAAATTTCATTTTATGTAAAGATGTAGCATCAAATTATCTTTACAATGGGTCTGCAACATGTTTTCCTACCAAAGATCTCTTGAATGTAATAGAGTATTTCCTTTATATAGGAGGATTACCACGGAGTAAAGAGTGATAACTAGTAACTGTGAGGAGTCAAAACTTTCTTCCTCTAGTTTTTCAGTGACTAGATTGTTACATATTTCATGTCACTGAAGAACGAAACCCATTGCTAGAATTCTACCCATGTAGTATTCACAGACCCAATCAGAGCCAAATCTGGCAGAACACTGGTATCAATTATACATGCAGAATATGTATATGTTTTGAGAAAGCAGCCAGGGTGGAGCATGTTACACAAACAATGACCTACATGAATCTTCCTCCAGAGCAGTGAATTATGCATGAGAAACCAAGTCTGGAGAAGCTGAAACAGAGACTGACATTCTTTGATTCCCTGAAGATGTATCTGTGTACCTAACTCTGCCTCATTCTGCAGCAGAGCTGGAGATCCATCCTACCAGGAAGCTACTAACCCTTATCCTCCCAAATTTCTCATCTGAAATACAAACAACTATTGCTGCATGAATGTTATTCTGTTGGTGTGTATTATCAAGAAGGGCAACCACCTCTACTATTAAAAAAATGTACTGAAAAGTGAAGATAAATGCTCTTTTTTTTTCCAACAACCCTCCTCCCCCTGAAATCTTAAGGTCTTTTTTTCTGTATCTCAGTAAACATCTGCATGCTGTCAACCATATAGCAGAAATTCCTGCTCACACTGCCTGCAGTCATCTAACAAATGAAGCTGTAGTGCAGCAAACTGTTTCTTTTAATGTTCATGCAATGGCAAAGGGAGAATTAGCAAACCTGACTGACAGAACCCTAGCAAGATTACAGGAGAAGTCAGTCACCACTAAAACACTGCCTGTGGTATGAGACTGATGGGAGAAAACATTTGCATCTTCATCTGCACTCAACTGCTGACTTGAATTTTAATTATTACAAGCACTTAAAAGACTTGTTTCCTCTGATGGTTTGCCTGGGAACAAAGCACTGGAATGGTGTAGGGAATTGGTCTGGTTAAGTAAAAAGGCTACAGAGCAACAGCTTCAGCTCCCTCACAGAAGAAACCTGGCAGTTCCTTAGCAGACAAATGATAATGAACAAAAATAAAAGTTCTTATGTTCTCTACTTGAATACATTGATTTCCAATAGAAATCACAGGCTTAAAAAGCCAACAATAGAGGAATGTTTCAAGAAACCATAATGGATTAGCAGCTTACCATCAACAAGGGAAGGAATAGATCTCTCATTGTCTGAGTTTGAGAACAGAATCAGCTCCTTGTTAATGAAGTCATTGTAGGTCAAGTGCTTTGTTGCTGTACCATATAAAAATTGCTGGAAGAGACACATAATGTGGTTTATTCAACAGAAAAACTACAGGACATGGAAACCTCAGCCCAGTTCTAGGAGTCAGGACTTGCCTCAGGCAGGCCGTGGAGCCGCCGCTGTCTCCTGTCCTCCATGAAGTTTGTCAACCATTCCTTTCTGTCATCAATCTTCTTCTTACTGAAGGCCTGAAAGGATTCAAAGAGCACTAAATGATCAGCATATATATATATTCATAGAAATATCTGTTACTCCAGTCACAATTTGAAGCCTACTGTACTATTTAATCAGGTGTTCAATCTTCATTTGGACAAGATAATGCTTGTCACTAATATTTAAGGTTAACCAGCACATGACCTTTTGGACTCTGCTGCAGAAGGGCTTTTGACCTGGAAGATCTCTCACTGATCATTATTTAAATTGATATTTCTTGAAATCTCTCCATGTTCAGACAAATCTTATTCTTCTATTCACATCTGAGTTGTCCTTTGATACACATGTTTCAAGGTGTTGGGATCTTTCCCCAAATAATTATATTTAAACTGAACTGTAACCAGCTGTCATCAATAAAATTAACTGAAGGTGTAAGAAGAAATACCCCTCTCTTCTCCTCCTCTCCATGCCCTCTATGTTCTTTCAGCCACTAAATGCCAACACTTTGCAGCTGTTCTTGAGTGTCTGGCCCTAGGACTCTTCACAAAATTGACAACTAAACATAAGGAGAAACTTCCTTACTTTTGGAGGGTGATGGAGCCTGGAACAGGCTGCCCAGAGTTTAGAAACTTTCAAAGGCTACCTAGATGTGTTCCTGTGCAACCTGCTCTAGGTGAACCTGCTTTAGGAGGAGGTTGCAGTCTATGATCTCCAGAGGTCCCTTCCATGATCACCACAAAGCACTTTTCAAGTTCTTACCAGTGTAATGGCAGCATCATCCTCAGGACCAGCATAGCGAAATAAAATCCGATGTCTTTCCATGTCAGCAAAATATTCCTTTGCTTCTTTAGCAGTGCTGGTGCCCAAACCTGTAATATTAAAAGGAATAGTTCCTCCATACTCAACATTTTTGTATTTTGCCCCTTTTATTTTATTATAAAATAATTGCAGAAGATGCTATCTTGAAAATCCTTCCAAAAAATATTCATTGCATCAATGTATTATGTATTTTTAAATCCATGAGGTTCAAACAAACCTTTGTAGTATTTTATCTTCCATGCTTTATGATTCTCCATGTGTTTCTTCCACTCATCAAATTCAGGAATACTATAGAATGAAAGCTCTTGCTTATTTTTGCTTGCCTTTAAGAAAGAAAACAAACAAAAATCATCAACTTTTCTGTTGCACTGTAAGTAATAAATCCAATCTCACTGATAGAAGCCATACCTTTACAATGGGAGTGATGAATTCCTCAAGAAAACCATGTTTCAACAGTGATGGCCAATTGTGATGAATAAAATTGATCAGCAAGCCTTTAATGTGAGATCCATCCTGATCCTAAATCAGAACAGGAAAACATCAGGCAGTCTTCTAAAATGTCAGACACATCAAAACACATTCTGATAGAAAACATAGGAGGGAAGAGTTGTAATTTGGATTCCAAACTGGAGCTGGGTGTAAAATAGGTGTAAAATGTGAATGGCATTACTGCTGAGCTAGTGATAAGCCAAAGGTTTCTCTGCCTGGGGCATGTTTTCTCTGAGAGCAGCTGTCCCAGGCACCATGGAGTTGAATGTTTGTGGAAGAAAGCCAAACCTGGCCCACAGATCTCATTGGTGTTAAGATGTATTACCTCATCTGCTGTTCTATTTGTAGTTATTTGCAATGTCTTTTTGAGTTATCAGTTGATAAACTGATAAAAGTTGATCATTTGGAGTCATTGAAACAACATCTAGACAAATTATTTCCATAAAGTAACCTCATCCATTAGGGATTCCCTCTGAACACATCCATACTGTCAAAACACAGAGGCAGGTTACACTGCACAAAAAGATTTACATTTCAAAACCTCTGTATTAAATAAACTCGTGAATTTCAGACTAACCTGATCTGTCATGATCATAATTTTTCCATATCTCAAGCTTTTCAGAGATTCTGGATCTTCATAGCTTTTCTTGTATTGTAGTCCAACTATTTTGATGATGTTGTTGATTTCTGCATTTTCCATAATCTGTATAAAAATGAAGTTAACTTTGCAGTCAGAGTGAAACCCAGGAATTCAGAAACATGCCAATCTTTTTTAAGTGGGATTTATTTTGAAGGTGCTTTTTGATGAAGTTGCTTTTTGATTTACTTTTTCAATACACCTCAACTTTGTACCCCCTGCAGCCTTCCCAACTGCAAATCCTTCCTCTGAAGATGCACCACACCCTTTCTCCTCTACAGTCAGAGGACTACAGCTCCAGAGGGCAGGGAGAAAAGCACATTTAACAATAAAAAGCATCTCACAAGCCTGCCTTCTCTTTCCTCTAATGCTATGAGCATCTGCAATGTGACTCTTACTACAGACAAAGTCTGGAGGACAGCAGAAGCTGGGAGTCAAAGAGATCACATGGCAATGGAGGGAGTATTTCAGGGGTTGTAAGTATTCAATGTAAAATGCTAATATGAGTGATAACACTTGGGAAGAAGTGCACACAGTACTGGAATGATAAATATTTTCAGCCTTATCCCAGGCTTTCATGTAGATGGTACTTTATGAAATCCCAGCCACAAGATTTTAGTTAAAATAAAATAAATCCAAGTATTTGACTCTAGAAATCAAAAGCAAAGAGGATCCATCCCAGACAACTTACCTGCTTGTGAGAAGCTTCTCGAACATTGAGGATTTTACCCCTGAGTGGGAATACTCCATATCTGTCTCTACCAATAACTCCCAAGCCAGAGACAGCTAGAGATTTGGCAGAGTCTCCTTCTGTTAATATTAATGTGCAGTCCAAGGAATGTTTGCCACCTGCAGTCCAGGAAAAAGTAGAAGCAAGGCAAAAAAAAAAGCAGAAAGTGTAACTTTTAAACTCAAATAGCAGAAATACAATTGCATCAGGCATTAATATTCTTCCTGTTCTGTGTCAGGTCACTTAAAAGAGAATTTCTGTTCTTAGGGCTGGCTCTCCACAGCAAAAGCATCCCAGCCCTGAACTGTGGAGTGCTGTGGAAAAGGAGCTAAATACACAAAATGGGATGGGATGGTGGCTCATCTAATCATCCTTACACACCAGACTGCTTCTGGACCTCTACCATTTCATTTTACTAGCTGCAAATTTCTTATCCACATCCATTATGCATGTCTGAGCTATTTCCCATTCTGCATTTCCCCTTTCCTCACAGTGTATTTTCAGCAGTAATTGAGTAAATTCCATTTTTAGGGATTTCTTTTTTTATTGCCCATCAGCAGAAAACAGGCAACTGTAAGAAAAACTTGACAGAAAACCTCAAAAGATCAGAACATTTGCATTTATACATTCTCAGAAATTTCTTGAACAGAAGAAAAATCATCATTGCTAACAGGGCAATTTTGATTCTCCAAGACATACACTGCATTTTGGTGCCTCTGTGTCCAGAGTGCTCAAAACTGGTTTGCATATTATGTTTATTGCAACTGCAATAGTTGATGTTCTAAATATTCAGCAGGGTAAAAAAAGAATCCAGCCTTTTCTAGGGGTGCAAATGCTCATTAGGTAGTTTTGCTATTTTATCAAGGCCAAGTGGTAGGAAAGACTGCAAAAATCTTCAGGCTGGTTGAGTCTCACCTACTGTTAGTAGGAGAGTTTTGAATATATTGGCATTTAAAATAGATACTTTGATTTGCCTTTTTCCTGGCAGGTAAAAATAACCCCAAACTTCCTATTACACAGAACTTAGATTCAAGATCTTTGGCCTTCTGAATCAGACAAAGAGATGAATATCATCTGAATGAGGCAGCTACTCCCACTGCAGCAAAAGGTGGCAAGAGGCATCACACTGCCAGGAAGGTGGAATCCAAGCACCAAGAAAGATACCAGGCTACTATTTAAGAATATCACTTTAGTATTTCAAAAATCCAGTGTTATTAGCATCCAAGAAACCTGGGGGGGTGCTGGACCTCAGCCACAAATTCACTCTTGAAGTGAAAATAAAACCTAAAAACCATAGAAAGGATTAAAGCCAGAGAGGTCTGTGGCCAGACACTATTCTCCATGGACTGCTTCAGCCCAACAACTACTGGCACCTGCTATTAGAATCCAAAGTGAACCCTGAATATCAACTTTTGAGGCAAAATATGACACTTGAATAACTGGAAAACAAGTAAAATACTGAAGAATACTAAATTAAAAATGTATATAAATGGAGCCCAAGGGATTAAGAACAAAGGGAGGAAAATTAAACAGAACTCATAATCAAGCCATCTTTCACTTGAACACTGGAGGTAAAAAAAAAGCCTATTTACCACTCTCACATGTTTTTACCTACTTAACCCACTTAACTACTTTATCTACTTAACCCACCCACCTACTTCACTGCAATTTATTTTAATTTAAAATTAATTTTTTAAATATTATGTTTTAAATTTGAAATTAAATTTATTTTACATTAATTAAATTGCAATGAAGTAGGTGGGTGGGTATAAGAATGTATTAAAAATCAGCTAACACTAATGGACTCCTTTTTAAATTTTATTTTAGTGTTTTATTTATTTTATTTCCAGCTCCTTAGTCATATGTGCCCCTCAAATGATGCAGTGACAACTGCCATGCCATTGCTGTTGGCACAAAGGTCCTGATCCTGATTCCTATCTGTGCTAGGAAGGAAGCCAACAGAGATTGCCACTTTGCCCTATATTCCCAGACAGGAACCTAATGGCATTTAAAGGCTCATGAAAACATCTCTTGAACCATTCCCTCAGGTCTGCACATTACTTCATCTACTTCCTATAGCTTGTGACCCTCTGAAGATTCTGATAATAAAGATTCTGATATTTTTAGATTAGAAAGGTTAAGTAGTCACCTCCAAAAAATAATCTTGGTAACACTGTTTAGCTGGAAACCACACTCAGAAAGTTTACACTCTTGCAATATTACTCATTCTCTACCCTAGAGAAGGTGGTGTTCCTAATATTGAACTCAACATCATGCTTCAATACCAGCTCTAGAGAGTTTAGAAAATTAGAAAGATTTTTATCTTAAAATACAAATAAGAATGAGAAAGAAATCAGCTTTAAAATAATGATGTCTGTGAAAAATCTCTGAAGCATTAAAACATTAGAAGTGCTCTTACCAGCATCATTAGCATCATCCAGTTTTGGAATGCCCTTGATTTTACTGTGTTTCACTGATGAACATTTTTTGTTCAGCTGAGTTTGTGCCTTAAATTTGACCCAATTCAAAATGCTCTCAATGATGCCACAGTTTGAGGCCTGGAAGCAACAGATCACAATGGTGAATGAGAAAAAATAAAGCTTCACACAGCAGATTGTTACCTCTCAGTTTTAAGTTACTGGTTTAACATTGTTTCTCTAAGTTCAAAAGGACAAGAAATAAACATCTCTTACTGTCTAGCATTTTATAAACAGAAGAAACCAAACCCCAGCATTCACACAGCTTATTTTCCACTCATTTTATCATTGGTGGTAGGAGGAAAAGAGGACCAAGACCTAAAAAGAGGTTCCACACCAGAAGAAAATACAGGGAGTGCAAAATCCTTCTCCTTATCCCCCCCTAATACAGCACTGATGATAAGGTTATCTTGCCTGATAAGCTCATTTGTTGAAGATTCTGGTATTTTTATAGAGATATAATTTATTTATATTTATTTTTATATATATTTTATAGCTTCTTTTTAAATCCAGGGCAACAGCCAAAACACCATAATCACTTCCATTATTAAAGCCAGAGAATGAACAGAAGTTCCTCCATCCCATTTACATAGGATGCTGATAGCACCAGAGTACCATTAAATGCACTAATTAATCTTCTGCTCCATAACAAAGTCGACCCAGCCTGTCAATTCCTGCTTCACAGAGAAAGGTAACAAAGCTTTACTTACTGCTTTAAAAAATTTCTCAGAGAGCTGGCACTTGGACCCAAAACTTTTAGGCTGCAATGTCATGTTTTCCTTTGTCTGGGAATCAAACGATGGGTTTTCAATCAAGCAATTAACAAAAACCCATATATGATTCTTCACCTGTTGAAAACATAGAAACAAATTTACTCAACAAAGTCACCACATTTCTATTTTTTTCCAGTATTTTTGTATCAAGTTACTTGCCTGAAATGGTTTCACTGAAACTCCAGCTTTGTTCTTCTTTTTCACCACTTCTATGAGCTTGCCCACAACCTGGTCCACCACATAATCAACGTGTCTACCACCCTTAAAGAGAGAACAAAAAAACCCAAACACACTGAATTTCCTAATAGTTTTTGGCCATATTGAAGTTCCTGTAGTCACACATAAATACATGTACATTAATTTTCAGCATAACAAAGGAAATACTGCTTTAAAGTTTCTTTTGTGGCATTCAGTCTTCACACAAGTGAGGATGGTGGATGTTACATGAAACAGAGTAAGCAGGAGACCTTTTATTCCCTGTACAGTGGTGGACTTTAAATGTAATTGCTTCCAGCTTGTAACAGAATACAAAACCTTGAGAGTATGGCAATTGGGAAAATTATTCCATGGGATGGATTATTCCTGGGATGGTACCAGCAACACCATGTGGTTGTCAAGAGGTATCTTTTTAACAGGCACAAATAACTTTGCAGTGAAAACATAACACATTCATTCATCAAATTAAACTTTCCCCATTTGATTCATTAAAACAAAAAAATACAAATTTCAAGAGCTGGCCCTCAGCTTTAGAGCAGCCACAAGTATTCCTCTCAAAAATCATCTCACCTTTTCTTAGCTGCATTTCCACAGCTCTTTGAATAAATGCTATTAGCATTCTTGGCTAGCCTGGGGCTTGTGCAAAGGCAGCAAACTGCAAACAAGTCAACCACAAGATCCAGAAAACTCTCAAAGAACAGAGGAAAATAACCTTAAGGAGATGAGTTCTCCTTCCAAACTCACCAGAGACTGCTCCAAATTCACACCTGATGTACAAGAGACACACACAATTCAATGAAAAGCTGGCAAACCACCCCCTTAGGAGAGCACAGGGCAGTCATTTGTAGCTACATAATGATGTTTCCAGCTCTCCTGTAGCAAACAGGAGCAGTCAGCTGGATTCCTCTACAGCCCCTGCCCACTCACAACTCTTCCCTTCACCCAGGGGGACTGAGTACTGATTGTCCTTGCTTTGCTTATCCTTGCTTTTTTCCAACTTCAAGTGCTTTCCAGATACTTCAAGTGAAGCCCTTACTGCACAAAAAGCTGTTGGCAAAGGCAATACATCCACCTCCCAACTACAATCCCTAGGACAACAGGCCCCAAGGAAGAAATATTTCTATATTTAATATCTTTTGAAGTACAATCTGAAAAGTGACCTTTTGGAAGCCATAGAGAGCTCGTGCTTTGCCATGCAGCAGAGTGATGGAAGCAGAGATTCTTTTCAATGTTGATATAGTGGCTTTCCTGGGGATGAAATTCAGTCTGAATAGAGAAGCACTAAGGACTGAAACAGCTGCAGGAGGTGCCTCAATTCTCCTACCAGTTCTCTTTGGACTTACATTTTACACCAGCTACAAAAAAAACCCCAAAACATATTGGTAGAAGATTGAAATTGCCGAAAACTATGGTGATAAATATGTTTAAATGTTTACAAAGCTACCCTTCCAGGTGAAATAGCAAAGCTTTATTTGGCAAGATGTCAACAATTCAAATGGTCCTGAAGCCCTGGATACCTGAAAATTGTTTCTGTTTTGGATTCTTCAAGCATCTTCCTTTAAATTTATACACAAAAAGGTGCAAATAATAATAATAAAGTTAATTCTAGTGGCTGTTATGAAAAGTTTAAACCCTTTGACTAAAATCTATTATGTTTTAACAAAGAATGCAGTGATGCAGGGATATCCAATTAAAATATACTTCATGCTCAGTATTTTCCACAGATCACCACCTTTGCTTAATATCAACCAATGCCAATTAAATCATAGTTCCTTTTCAGTTTTCACTGGGACAAAATAAGGAATTCAGCATGAAGTACCAACCAAACAAAACCTCTTCATTCTTTAAAGCTATTTTATAATGAGAGAATTGAGGAGGAAAATAAAGCTTTTGATGAGTATAAGGAAGTACAGATAATAATAATAGATAAAAGACAGACAAACAAGAAACAAAACAAAATCCAAACAAACAAAAAACCACACATAAAACAAACAAAAAAGAAACAAAACCAAAACAACAGCAGCTTCACACAAAAAGTAGAGATGAAAATTTATCAGAGAAAAAGGAGGTTAAAAAAAGGGAAATATTATTAGTCATAACCACAGCAGTACTTGCACTTCAAATAAAACACCTATGGTTTCTGTCAGTCTGCAGTCACCCACTAAACACCAACACAAACCACTAGGGTGTTTTAGAAGCATCATAAATGAAGGATTTATTTAAAAAAAAACCCAAAAAACAAAAAACACCCCAAAAAAACCAAAAACCAACACAAAAAATGCCAAAGGAACAACAACAAAAAAAACCCCAAACACAACCCACACACCTCAACCCCACCACAATTAAAACACAACTATTTTTATTCATATCTGGGTGACAGTTCCAGCAGAGGATTGTTCAAGTGCAAGTTGACAGATCAGCATCCTGCCACTTGAAAGAAACCCATTTTCAGACTGTAAGGAAAAAGCTACTACAGCAAAATATCAAATTATATGTTTCAAAAACATTCCACATTGGAATGCAGATTTTCAAATGCACGAGTTTTACTCATCATGTTACTGAAAACTCAATTATGGGAATATCTGCCTATTTTTTGTATTTACTACTTCAGCAAATTTTTAAATTATTGTTATTATTTGCATTCTTTCACCATTTTACCACTTCTAATATTTTGCTAAAACGAATATCTGAGATATTACAAACAGCTACTCACCAGAACTTGTTGTTCTTAGCAGATATGAGTTGTTATAACAGTTCCCCCTCCCTATGTGCTTTCTTAGTGTGCAGCAGTGAGGGATGCTCAGAGCTGAATGGTGGGAACCTCTCAACCCTCTCACCAGTAGATGGCACATTTACCCACTGCACAACCACAACAGCCCAGACCTGCCCCAGCTCTTGGTGCATTTTCATACAAGGCAGAAAAAGAAAAATACCCTCTCAATCTAGAGGGCTCTCAACGATTCTTTGGACTTTATTAGGAGGAAGAGCACTAAAATCACATTTAATTCCAGTCTTGCTAACTTCAGGATGCAAGGAGATCTAATTAAATGGATGAAATTTACATCCTATTCATATGGCCAAGCAGCCTGATAATTCTGAGGTGAGCCATGTTGAAATTCTATGGATAGATAGATGGTTCATATGGCAAACAGATCCAGAAGCTAATGATAAATATGAAGTTTTAATTTCATTATCTATTAAAAAAAATATTTAAAATTAAAAATTTATTTTGCATTTGTTTTCTTTTAGATTTATTTTATCAGAATATATTTGAAAACTTCAAGCTCTGGAATGGTCCAGAATTTCTTGCTGAATTCCAGGAAAGACTCCCTAAAGAAACAGTCTCACCAATGACTGGAATTGCTGGATGGCTGTAAGATCACTTATCCAGGGCAAGTTGTGAAGAGCAGAAATGACAGAGACTTCTTTGACCAGAGTGGACTGCAGGTCTCTAAACTCTGGCCCCAAAAAGGGGGCATAAATGAGAGTTCCACCAGTTGATTCCAATTTCACTACTACTACAGCTGCTCATAAGCACAAAGAACACCTAGATCTCCTTATACAGAAACACAAATAAAAGAAAATGAATCTCAACATTTCAGGCCAGTTTTATACACCATAAAGCAATAAATGGAAAGCCATTTCTCAAAAAACCAAAAGCTGATTTTTTCCCCTCCAAAACTTCCTACTACTAATGGCTTTACATGAGTTTGTGCAGTTTTTAACGTTAGTAAAAGAATTCTGAAATGACAATGTATTAAAAAAGGAAGGAAGAAATAATTAGTTCAAGTCATTTTATATTTAATCAATACCATGTATGCTCACTTAAGACATCAGTATCCCTGATGATTACCAGTGTATTAAGAAGTAATGCACACTTAGAAATACTGCCATAAATGTACTTGGATTGCATCCAATTGGTCTGCCAGAGACTCTCATGGCAAAAGATTGTCTCACATTTCAGTAACTCTGATTTATTACCTGACTAGGCAAAACCTCATCAAACAGCAGTGAACACAAGCACTCACCTTTGTGGTAGCTATACTGTTCACAAAGCTGATTTGCTGAAACCCTTTTTCACTTAAAGTGAGGCACACATCCCATCTTTCATTCACAACTTCATGAATGACTTTGAGGGCAACTCCAGTTTCATCCAGCTTGTCCTTTACGTAGAGATCTACGTAACTACGGAATCCATTCACCTAGGAGTAGTGCAGGGAACAGTTAGGATTCTTCCCAGCAAATAGTACACTTACAAATACAGTATGCTTACAAATCCTTTTCAATCAGGCTCTTACAGGTAATTTCTTCCCATTCAACATGACTTTGACTCCTTTGCATGACCCAGCCAAGTCGTAAGCTCTTCTTGTCATAAGGGCCACAATATCCTTATCAAGTTTTTCCATTTTAAACTTAGATAAATCTGGCTGGAATGTAATGCACGTGTAGTCATCACCATCAAAATGCTTAATCTTGGGTTCAGAAGTCTTCATCATATTGTTCATCCATGTCTGTGGAAAGAAAACACTGGAGATGTTGGTTTCCAACACATGTTTCTCCTTTGCTCCATTTTGCAGCTGTGCTGGGATTGCAGCAGCTGCACAACAAAAAAAACTCACAGACTTCTGAAAGAAGTTTCCTTTGCTCCACCAGAATGTGAACAAGCACTGGGGACAGTTCTGTGGCTTCTGTAACTGTGCAGGTGTCACTGCACTGATGGACATGATTCTAATGCAAACAGAGCCCACCACTACACTGACCACACTAGATAGAAGTGGGCAAGCTAAACTATATATATATTTAATTTTATTTTTTTTCCCTATATCTGCTTGGATTTCTGGTAGGAACAGCACTGTGTACCTATTTGGAAAGAGTGAGACCATTATTCAATAGGTGACTTAGAAGAATAAAGAGAAGAACTGAGGATTGTTCTGAGAGTGATGTCCCTGGTGTGAGAATAAAATAACAAAAGAATGAATAAAGAAAGTGAAAGTGCATCTATTAATGGATGAACAAGTATTAACTACAAAGGAACAAATGGAGAGATAGTAGAAACCATGTTTTGGAGGAGCAGAGCTCATCAATGCAGCCTGGTTTTTATATATATATATATATATATATATATATACAAGAAACCACAGAACTTCTATCCAAATCATAAAGCAAGTACTTTCCAGAAACTACACTCAAACCATTATTAATTTACTTTTTGGCAGCCACTAGAAAACACTACATGTTTCAAGAGACAGGTAAATGAAAAGTATGGTTTATGTAGTGACAAGACAGCATAGCCAGAAATTAATTACTTCTCAAGAAAAACCCACCAACTGGGAAGGACTCCAAAGCCAAGGAACTCTTGCATTTAATACTCTGTTAAACAAAGTTCCTCACATTTTCAGAAAGGTTCCCAAGGAAAAAATAGCACTTGAAAAAACAACAGAATTAAAATAGAGAGAAGTACCAATTTTACTGACTGAACTAACCTAGCCTGCAAACTCTACATACCCATTAGCATGGTAAATGATTCATTTCATTAAATATTTACTACATACAGAAAACATATTCTGGTTTAAATTCCATCAAAGAAAAGGACAAAAATGGAGGTCTTTTCTATACCTGCTTAAAGCTGTGTTTGTATTCTTTGCAGGCAGTTTCCACTGTAAACTTTGTACTAAATATATTACAAAGTTTTGCACCGTAGCCATTACGTCCACCTGAAAAAAACAATATATAGTGAGGTTTTTTTTACAGCAGAACTATATTTATGATACACAGAGAATATGCCAATAAAGCAAAATGTTCCTAGAGAAGACAAAAGTTGGGTCAACAGCTGTCAAAGGCTGACAGAGATGGAGTTTTACACCACCTCCAGTCTGGTGTAACTCAAAATGATCTGTTTGGTTCCTCCCCCCAAGGCCAGGATGCTCCCACTGGCAACTGACCTCAACATCCACATGAAAACTGGGTCATGAGCAGATGCAAATCACTCTGCAACCACACATCATCGTAAGAGGAAAATATAAGGGGTAGCATAGAGCAGAACTTTCTTTCCTGGTCTAAATTAGGGTTACTTTACATTCAGGATAATATATCATATGCTAGTTAATTACATGTATTCTTCCCTTTCATCTCAAGGGAAGAAATATTTAAATGCATAAGGTAGCAGTATTAAAATATGATGTTTGTTACTGAATAATGAATATTGACATTAAAGATATAATTTTCTCTGTAAATTGGTATTAAAATTTAAAAAGTAAGGGGGTTTTCTATATTTTACTCTAACAGAAAGCTATAGTAATATAGTATACATATATAATAATAATATAGCAATAATTTCCCTCTAACACAAAGCTGTAAGTAATCATCTGTTACGATCCAGACTGGAAACAGAAAAAATAAGATGAGGAAGCATATTGAGAAGCAAACAATGGTTTAATTGAATAAAACAAAGCAATAAATAGTCTTGCCTGTAACTTTTTTCTCATCATCATCATAGTTGCTGGATGTCAGCAGCTGCCCAAAGATTAAAGCAGGTACATAGACTTTTTCTACTTTGTGTTCCACAACTGGTATTCCCTTCCCATTGTTCCATATGCTGATAATGTTTGATTCCCTAGAAAACAGTAAATACATTAAGCCAATTAATGTAATCTTGAAAAGACTGCTACATACTTTTTACCTGTTTAAATAGCTACATAAAAGATAGTCTTGCCACAGCTCTATCAATTTCAATTATAAAAGCCCACTTTTGTGGTTATTAGATGTCTTAGAAGGAGGAGCATAATTGACTATACATGTATCACCAAAATAACCCCCAAAAATCTGTCTGAAGAGCTTTCACTATCAGTGCTGCAACAAAAACCTAAAGTTTAGTAACAGAATTATATTTAAGTTGGAGATGTAGCTTTTTAGGTTTCACTGAAGCCCTTTAGTTGAAGTCCACCCAGACATAAGACAAATTATTATTGGTTTAAAACTTACTTCCCAGTTATGATAAGCATTGTAAATTATTTTATGCATCAATGCCAAAATCAATCAAGTTCTGGAATCCTTAATACTTGTAGCTCTAACACAGAATTTACATTTTGGAGTATTAGAGATTTCAGGCAGATTTACACTACTGTTGCCCTCCCATTCCATGCTAAAAGTAATTTGGTACAGAAAATGATAATGCACTGAAAACATGCAGCAAAATGACTTCTCAGCATATTTTTCTTAACAATTAGGTATGAGAATTAGGTATCTAAAACATTTATTATACAGCTAAATGTCACTGAAAAGGTACTAAAGGAACCCAATCAGCATCTATAAAACTATGGTAGTTCTCATTAAGAAATATCTCTAAGTATTAATTCTGAAACACAGTGGTAATGACATTTGCAATGTGCAGTTTCAGTGGGATAGAGCTGACTAATCCAAACATAACCTTCTCCTAACAGTAAAGGAGTTAACACAGAAGTTCAAGAGATGTAAAATGATGTTACAAATCCCCAAGGTTGGTATTTAGGAGTAACCTGGCTGGTGACAGTCAAGCTTTCATCTAATCATTAATTTTATCCTTACTGGTTTTGACTGAAACATAAAACAGCAATGAGTGCTTCAGGAAAGCAAAATTAGAGCAGTTGTAATTAACCATTCACCACTTTTAATTCACATTTGCATCTAAAAATATGAAGGTAATGGAAAGAATTCCAAAATTATCTTTTTGTTTCTTAAAAAAGCCCAATTTCACTTACTAAAATAATTTGTACAAATGTGAACTACAGCAGCACAGGCAGGGAAAGAAATGAAAAGATGTTTTTACTTACGGATCAATGGATATTTTAATACAAGTCATATTCTTGTCCCTCTGCTTATTGTCAGCAGCATTTACTATGAAACAAAGCAACACAAATTAACAGCAGTAATTAGTTACTTGATCTGCAAGACTGATTGTTTGCCACCACAAATGACAAGGGTCCAGTTATTTCTTAATCTGGTACCTCTTTGTATATTCTGCATCTTATTACTCTAGTCTATAAATACTACCAAGGAACTGCAAAAAGAGATTTTTTCAACCTTTTTATAATTACTGACTGTATTTCTAGCAGGAGGACAATCTTAGAAACAAATATAGATGTGCATTTTGGGAGCCTGTTCTCATAACTGTTCTTAATATACTGAGTAATTAATTCTTCTCTTGCTGCTTTTGCTTGGATATTTATTACACTATGTATGTAATATGTAATAATAGATATTTAAATATATATATTTATATATAATAAAATAATAAACCCCTAGATATGCACCACCAGATCAGTTTACATATCATTTTGCCACTGAATCCCAAACCTGATAAAGTCAAATCCACTAAGGAGTGTTTTGACTTCAGGAAATGTTCTAAGTCTGACAGGCTCTTTAGAAATAACTAAAAGTTGTTAGTTCCTAAGCAGTTTACACAGTGTAGGATCAAAAGAAGGGCAAGTGGAAATTAACATCTGACCAGAATTTAATTCAACTGCACTCTAATGTGTAATAACTACAAACAATAAATATCAGAATTGTGACCATGGCCCTTAAAAATAAATACAATTATTAAGTGCAGTTTCATTCCCAAGTAAATGCAGCTACAATGTCCAATTTTTATAATGTCAGTCCACTGCCCCAAAGCTCTCAAACCACACTCTGTGGAGCACTTATCAGTAAAGCAGAGTTTTAGAGGTGTGAAGTTCTGAACCCCATGCAGGTCATGACAAAACCTGATTAGCCCAAGGTTTCAAGTCAATTAAGCAGCAGAATATTCAGCTACTGCACTCCTCTGGTGCTAGTCTTCAGTATGAGCCTGTCACCAAGAGCCTGCCAAAAACCAGCAAATCCCAGCCACTCAGGGACTTAGGACAGGATTCTAAAGAGAATTTATTTGTCCAGCAGTCACCATGCTTTTGAATGGCAGTGTGAAACTTACTCTTCTTATATCTGAAGTGTAGAAAAGATGTTGTGTAAGAATCACCACAACCAATATCCTTCTGTATTCAGGGAGTTCTAAGTTAACATTTAACTTTCAGAAGAATAGCCTTCTTTCAAATGTTGAGACTGTGGCTCTAATCAACACTGCAGATTAAAAACCTTGTAACAATACTGATGATAAAGTTCTAGTTTGGTCATTCAGGAACAAATAATTTACAATTTCTTACTATCAACTGAACACTCCTCCCTCTTTAGAGCTTCTCTAGTGTTAGATTGCACTAAAACCTTCATGCCCTTCATTTCAGTGCTACTCTGTGATTTATTCTTAACAAATTAACATACTTCAAGGGTGCTCAGAAAAGCAAAAGCAGGATTGCTTAAAATGCTAAATTAAAAATGCTTACCAAGGATTTCATCAAAGATCTTGTACAAGCCTGGAACAAAGGTGACTTCTCTGCAATTCATTCCTACCTCTTCATCATAAACCCACATTAGCTACATGTAAACAAAAGAAAATGAAGATATTAACTGTCTTGGTAAACCAGTCTATGATTCTCTAAGATCTACTGACTTCAAGAACTTTAATTTTCCATTATGATTGCTGCTGTCATATGAGACAAAAGCAGAAGTTTAGCAAAAATTACAAAGACTTCCATAATGAAAATCCATTATTTTCTGCTGGTGGGGAACTCCAACAGTGTGTGAAGTTCACTGTGTGAAGACAGTGAAGTTCAAAGCCATTTACAACTTCACAAAAGCAGCTGAAAAAAGTGCCAGCAGGAAGCTTCAATTCCCTGTTCTCAACCTAAACAAACAGACAAAGCATTTTTGGACCTAGAAAAAAGCCTCCTACAAATATTTCTCTATATATTTGTGTACATATAGGCATGCTTGTAAATACACACATAACTGTTTACACTCAGAGGTGTGCATTTCTGTTTTGATTGAACTTCCAACATTTTCTGAGCATGTTTTTTCAGGTGAAGCAAGCTCTGCTGTAAAAGGTCTTCTCTTGACCCCTGTCACACACCCCACACATGAATAACAGAAATATGACCACAAGTTTTAGCAGGAGAATTCAGAATACACAGAGAAGCAGAGATGTGCCAGAATAACCAGAATAATTTCCTTCTTTTTAATAAGGAAAACAATAAAAACGATTAAGACTTAATATACAAAGACAATAAAAACTATTAAGCCTAAATTTAGCAGCATTTACCTGAGTTAATGGTTCAACTGAGCCAATGTAGGTATCTGGACGGAGGAGGATGTGCTCAAGCTGAGTCTTTTTCTGATAAACTCTCTCAACAGACATCTTCTTTGAAGTGTCATTTTTATTAATGCTCTCTGAGTCTTCCTTTTTTGAAGCACTGATCTGATTATCAAATAATGTCTAAAAAAGAAGACATCAACAATCAGCTTCATTCATTCAATCTGTCACTTTCCAGACATAAACAAAACCTGACAGATATTTAAATTACAATCAAAACTTGTCATGGAATTGAAATGTTAAGTTTTCAGAGGTATGAAGATCAAGCTCTCAACAGAAAAAAGCAACAGATTATATGACACAGGTAAACTGTAACATATTCAAACTTCCATCATAAATAAAAATAAGGAAACAGTAGTATATAACAGAAAATATATATATAACAGAAGACACCTGCTTCCTCAGGTCAAGTATAACATCCATTTTGTGCTTAAGCTTCTGAATTCAAATCACTGAATACTGTCCTGAAAAATAATAGTAAAAGCACTCTTTTCCATTTTAGTTCAGACAATTCATTCCATGGGATTAAATAGTGTAATGTCTCTCCTATGGCTTCTCAACTGCTGTAATTTACATTTTCTATTTTGCTACCTATTTAAACATGATCCAATTCCATTTTAGAAGGCTTTATGGTTAAATAAATAGAAACTCAGATAGGCTAGTGACATAATTTAAACAGAATTCAAGCCTAGTGTGGGTGAAGATGAGGAAAAATGCCTTGCTGTGGAGAACAAGCAGTGTTCCAGAAAACTGATCTCCTTTTGGAGGGAGGATAGAGGAATTTGGAGCATTTTTCAGATAATTTTTCCTGATAATTACCTCCTTCCTATTCTACTAAAATCACACAAAAGTTAAACAGAGCAACCACATAGAGAAAATCACCCTTCTGAGACAGCAAGATATCTACCAAGAGACTAGGTATGACATCTTACAGTGTCTATCCTTCCTGGAAATTGGATTGATCTTAAATATACCACTAAATACAACTTGAACTCACATAATTTATTTGCCTGGTTAGCAGACATAACAGAAAAAAAATGATGGCACCACCTACCAACTTTGAAGCAGGTGTTTTATGACCAGTAAAAACAATCAACAGCCATGGACAAAAACCCTCTTGCCACTCAGGGAAATATTTGACCTGAATAATCTCTACATAAAGTAACCATAGGCTAAACTCCAAGCCTGGATTAACCAGTCACCATGTGAATTTCTCAGAAGCAAGTCTCATCACTTCTCTCCATCTAGCCTTTGTTGCAGCCCCCAGTAGCACTGAAAGCCAGGGGTAAAAAGAAGCACCTAGGAACAAGGTGCAGAGGGTACTGAACTCACCCAAACCACTCAGCAGGTTTAAAAAGGCTAAACACCAACCTAGAGCACACAATTAACAAGGACAGTTTGATGTATTATTCCAATTTATCTTCATCTTTTACTATGTAAGCTTTGATGTGTGGGGTATTTTTTTTCTCCCCTACAGCAGGAACAGAAATAAAGCATTTAATTCTATTTGGAACAAGAGAAATTACTTTGCTCTTCTAGATTTAGAGATATTTTTCTAGTTTATTTGTGAAAATGCCTGTAACTGACAGCAGCCAGAATAAAAGAGGAGAAGAATCCAGGGGAGCCCACAATCCTGGGATTACACACAGCAGAGTTGGAACCACAACACCAATTCTCATGACTTCTGCAGCACAAAATATCTCCCAGCAAACAGAGAAGCTGCAAAACTCCATCAATGTCTGATTAAAGGGCTTTGGTACCCAAAGGAATTTAGTCTCCACACTGTCATTTTTGGTTTTCAACTACTCCAGCACCACCATCCCAAAAGCTCAGCCATGGATCAGCTAAGCAACAATAAATTTCCATTGATGTAGCTCTAGAAATGACACCTACAGTTCTGATGACTTTCACTCTGTGTATATCAATATTTTATATCTACAGATACACATTTCTGACCTTACTGGCTTTAGGATGATCTAGAACATCTCTCTTATGAGCTGTTCACCTTGAGGTGAACTTACTTTGGCAGGGCTGTTGGACTAGATGCCCAGATCTTCTTTCCAGCCCCACCATTCCATGATTTTATGGTGATCTTCAACAGCATCCTTCACAGGAATCACCCCTAGCTCACTGGTTCTGTACCCCTCCTAGCACTGTTTCACTACATTCACCAGTGATGGGCAGGCAGAGAAAATACTTCTCAGATGAACTGGAAGTGTTTGAAAGGAAGAAATGCAATTCAGAGAGAAAACAAAAGCATTACAGTGTCAAGACCACCAGAATCTGTTCAAACAGAACTGTGCTATTTGCTCCCAATTCTTCAGCTCCACAGAGGTTTTGACAGGCAGCTAAGTGCACTATGAGCAGTTAGGAGATGCCAGTTTGCAGCTGCCCTGCTACCCTGGTCTGAGTGAGAACAGAACTAATTCTGTGCAGTGATTTTGCTTTTCAGCTCAGTTCTCACTCCCTGCCCTGCCTGCAGTCAGCAGAGTGTTTTCCCAGGCAGTGACAACAGCCCATGGTCAGTTAGTGCCAAGGGTTGGGGTGCAGAGAAAAATCACTGCTGGGTCTTGTGTGTCATGTTGGGGGGCAGAAAGTGAAAGGCAGCACCAGCAGGGAGGGGTGGACAGAGGAGGTGACCCCAAACTGACCAACAAGGGAGTCCATCCCATAGACACCATGTTCTGTGTAAAGCTGAGGGATTGTGAGCATCTCACCCCACTCTGCTCAGCTCCTCTTGGGATTTCTTCCTCAGCCAGCATCTGAGGGGGACTCTGTTCTGCTGTTGATCCTGATCTGTGTGTTCCTGAATCTGGTACCAGAATCCAGCTCCTGCCTCCTGCTGGGCCCAGTCTGGAACTTTCCTGCTGCCTGCTCCACAGCATCAGTGGGGATGGTAATTGCCAGCAGGGGGGTTGGGTTCCACACTGGTTTTATATATATTTGTATATATAACTGAGTACCTGTAGATTGTGAAAACTTACTACAGAATAGAATTATTGGGAAAGAAATCCTACAGATCCTTGCCCTTAATACAACACTGGGAAATTAGTTTGTTTCCCAGTGAAAGTTCTACTGATAACTTGGAGGAGCTTCTAATTTTCCATTTACAAGTAAGAAATGTATAGAGTAGCAAAACTCTATACATCTTGAGATGTTACTGCCAGCAGGGGGGTCAGAGTAGATGACCTTAGGGGTTCCTTAAAGGCCAAATCATTCCATGATTCCATGTATTGAGTGGGGGAAAAAAACCAATAAACCACAACACACACAGTTTCAGCATAAGTTTCTTCATGGTCAGTGATTATTACCAAGAAAAAAAAGTCATCTTAAAGAACTTTATTCTGTGTTTTCACTGACACCCCAAACATCTTTTCAGTCTGCTTTAAACATTGCAGTTTCACTGTCACAGAGCAGGACAATCCTCCACCTTGAGTATTTCTGTATGCAAAAAAAAAAAATACTCATGCTAGAAATATTCAGAACTTATTTAACATCCTGTGGAAACAGGAGGATAAAACCCAAAGGCAGAAAGCACTGCACTACACTAACTAATGTTGTTAGACATGCAAGCATCACAAGTCTGCAGTGCTTTCATCTGCTGAGTTTCTGCTTCAAATACAAGTAAATAAATCAGGAAAGCCCCCCTTCTTTTTTTCTTTAAGTGAGCAAGCACTGCAGTGTCAAACTGACAAACTCTTCTGTATGTTTTGGAGTTGTCTCAAGAATGCCTTTTGTGTTCTGTCCTGGATGAAAGATCTTCATCTTGTTAAAGCTCCAACAACAGCACCAGATGTCACTTCAGGAGTAAAACCCTAAAGAGAATTAACCAAGTGTCACAAACTGCTTCAGTCTGCTCCACTTGAAGTCTGGTTTTTGTGTGGATACAGGTTACCTAAATTCCAGACTTTCCTGTTGTCCATTTTTACTCTTTTTGGCTTTAGCCAACTTGGACTTTCCCAACGTTCTTGTGACATCAAGACTTCACAATTTCTTGACAGCCTTTCAGATTTTCTAGCCCCATCAGAGCTCCTCTTCTGGAATTGTTTTGCTCTCTATTTCTCTAGAATCATTGTCATTCCTTCCTCTTGAATCTCAAGAGTTAGGGCCTTTCCCAGACAAGGGTTTGGCAGTGAGACTTTTACTGTCTGCCTTCAACCTAAAAACCCACATGTTTTGGCATCTTCTTTTCTTCACATGAACCCCCCTCTTTCAGCCTCTTCCATTGCAGTTTCTGCATGTAGCTGAGCATGTGACATCCATATTGTTAGAGGTTTTTATTGCCTTTTTTTTTGGATGAGAACTGGGCCTTTCCTTTGTCTTTTGAAATCACTTTGAGTCACCATGCTGAGTTTGGTTACTTGTGCTGGAAACAGCTGTTAAATCTCACTGTCCAGATCAAATGGGCATTATTCTTATCTAAATAGGCAATAAAATGTCTAAAGCAAAGAACAGATGTTTCATCATCAGTTTCAATGTTGTCATAATTGGAATATATATATATTCCAATA
>JANHGL010010353.1:3563-26755 GCA_024611195.1 Ceyx melanurus
TCCGCCGCAGTTGGTGTTTTTCTTTTTTTCCTTTTTTTTTTTTTTTTTTTTTTTTTGGGCCTCACTTCGGTGACGGGTGGGGTGGGGAGGGAGGGAGGGAGAGAGGGAGGTGGCCGGGCCCCCCCTCGGAAGCAGCCCGGGAGGTTTTTCAGCCTCCAGCAGCGCACCCGGAGCAGCTCCGCAGCGGATCTGCTCTGGGTTACCTGCCCCTGCTGCTCACTGATGGGGTCTAGGCGATGGGCAGAGGGCGTCTGGGGCAGAGAAAGGCTCTTTGCAGCTGGCTGACCTTAAAGAGCTTCGGGGAAGGAGATTATGAAGCTGAGGATCTCTTCGGCAGAGCAGAGGAGAAATGCAGCTGCGCGATTGTCCAACATGTGCTAATCTAATGCCCGTTCACCTTTCTGTGCCCTGGGAGGGTTCGAATAGGGAGCGTCCCCTTTTATCAAACTGCCTGATGTTATACTAAATAACATGGACTTCTTTGGCTCTGGCATGGAGCCAATATTGATAAGGGTAGAGGTAACACGCCACAGTGAGTGTCATCATGAAAATGAAATACTGAATCTCTTTGGATTTCTGCTACTTCAGAAAAGTATCCAAGGGGAGTCCAGTATCTGAATTGGATGCAGAAGCCTCTTTTGTGATAAATTATAATGTAATTTAAGAAAGTCTGTTCAGGAAATGACCTTTTTGCTCCTTCCAAAATAATCAGCATGGTTTATATTAATACTCTTACACAGAGTGCACAAGAGAAGCCACTGAGCTGATGTAGGAGCAGCTGTCTTGCACATCTAACCCATTGGCTGTCACTGTATTTGCATCAGATCTTCTAAGGAAGAAACACCTCAGTCATACCGTGGAGGGCTGTATTGTTAACAAAGTTGAAAAGGAAGTCAGGTTGGAGAGAGAGGGTTGGAAAATCCAATTACATCTTACAGGGAAACATGACACAGCAAACGATTTCAGATGGCTTTCCTTGTAAATGTTTAATTACATACATAAGGACAAGCTCTCCAAACAGCACTTCCTGTGCCATTTAGGCAACAACAAAATTCCCCCAGGTGAAGTGACTTCAGACACACCTAAAATTTGGCACCAGGCAGACAGTTATTACAAATCTTCTACAACAAATTGTGTAGAACATATTATTGCTGATAATGTTAACAGTGTATTCTTCCTAGTCCATTAATGTTTAGCTTTTTTGTACTCCTGCAAATTATTGTTGAGCTACTTCTTTTATTTGAGACCATTTTCTTCTCTTTACATGTAGAAGAATCAAACTTTGGTTTCAGGAAAAAAAACATTTAAGGACATAATTGAATGGCAGTCAAAAGCTGTTCTGTTCCTGGCTGGGAAACTTTGAACTGGATCTAAGCCATATTTGTTTTTTAAAACGGTTAGATTTACCAATAAATTCTCTTTTTGAAGTTAACATTGTTCTAACACTTGTTTTAAAGGTCAGTATTAGAGGTCTTCCCAACATCCCTTTTCTGTCCTGGCAGGGGGAAAAAAGTGGAAGCTAAACATTCAAAATTCATTTCTCAGCTCCCTCTTAGCTATGGCATGTAAAACACACATAAGAAACCAGTCAGCTGTCAGTTAGTGGCATTCACTTAGTTTTGTTTGTGGGTACAGCACAAACACAGACACCACACTCAAACATGTGTCTTGTTTTAATATCACCACAAAACATTCCTAGAGTTAATGGTTAATAACTCACTTAAGCCTAGAGATTTTTTTTTTCAGTCAAAGGTTTAAATCAGTAATGGATGAAAATACTGAAGCACATTATTATAGCCATGCAAAAATAATCAAAATTACATAGGCCTGGTTCTACAGACTTTACTGAGGCAAATCTCCCACGGAAAGCAATAGCAAATTGTCCCAAGGAAAGATTGCCAGACATATTTGTTATAGAAACTCTTTAGCTCTAAATTTCTGAGAAACCCAATAATGCCTCAAAGTGAAATTAGATATTTTTATCAGCATGCCCAGACACTGCAGCATCATGTCCCCAGATCTGTTAAAAAAACTTTTTCTAACCCTGAGATAGGTTAAGCAGCTTTCACTCCCTTTGGAGCCAGTTAAGGGCACTCAGTCTTGCAAAATCCAGACAGGGAGTTGGCTGAATCTTTTCCAGTTATTTTGCTAAACTTACGAAGAGCTCCTATGTGAATAATCAAGGATAATAAGAGTTAAATGAGAGCAACTCTGAAACAGAAATTTGTTGCTTGAAGAATGTTGCCTCACAGTGATGCTAAATATCCAGGGGGAAAAAAATGAAAAAGGAATGTGCCTGAAAAGAACAGCTTATCTAGAAGTATGTGAAGTCAAGATAGTAACAAGTCATAGATTTCTACTGCTTTCCCCATAATGAGACATAAAGTGTCATGTTCATAGTGTATTCAGATACAGAAATTAGTTTGGACGCCCTGGTCAAATGCAGACCATACTTCTCTCAAAGGTACCTACCACATGTAATCTTTGCATTTACTGCACTTGGTTTAGGTACAGACTTTTTCCTTGAATGTGAGGTGCATTTTCTAGAAGGATGGAAGGGACCTCTAGTGGGTCATCTTAACCCTAACAGCTTAATATTTTATTACATATTGTACCCAACATGTGAATGCAATAATTCCAGTTTCCATTGCCTTCCTCCTCTGTGTGTGTGTGTGTGTGTGTGTGTGTGTGTGTGAGATATTGTTGATGTCTTCATTATGAAGTACTTCTTACATCAGCCTTCTTGGGCAAGTATTTTTCCCTGATTTACAAACATAGAAGTTGTTTGAATAATTGTGGCAGAAAGAAGCAGAAGGTCAAAGAGATATGCATCTACCACATCTTCTTTGTTTTAGTGAGATTTTTGATCTAGAGCAGGAAGTTAGTAGGCAAAATATAATCCTTAAGTCTGACTGATTAATAAGTCATGTGAAATGTAACACTATGTAATGTTATGCAATCATCTGGAATAGCAGAATGTTATTTGGGGCCAGACGATGCTAAATATCAAACAGACATTTAAACAGAAACGCACCCTCTTTGGCACACTAACCCCTCACGTCAGTCCCTGCATTATTTTGGAAATGCATACTCACTCAAGATGTAGGTCTTGGAATGCCCTTCGACTGCCCTGTGTGTACTGCAACCAAATCTTTCCGTTTCAGCTCTCTAAAGTGGAATAACTTTTCAATCAAAATTACTTCAATAACAGTCTTTAAAGACACAAGATTTTGTCACAGTGGCTAAATTGACCAAATACACATTAAAGGATTAAGACAGCTTTAGTTTGTCTCTGATAAAAGGATTATCCTTGGTAGTTTATAGGAGGCAGTAGAAAGGCCTTGCTCATCACACGAGACACACACTTTTAGACTCAGTAAAGCACTGAGATTTTGTAGGCTTTTATAAAAAGCATACAAATATCCTGGGAAAATAGATTACTGAAACTAGTAATGTAATGCGTGCTACAATGAATAGCTTGACAAGCAGTACAGAACTATGCCACTCAGAGGAGTCCAAGGTGGTAGCTTTGTTAGTGTACTCGAAATCAGATTGATCTTAATGGGAAGATTGTTAGTGATGGCAATTGGAGAGCTTCAGGGAGTGTACTGGTCAAAAAAAAATTCTCCCTGGGTAGATCTCGAGCTTACACTAATGATCACAGCTGCACTGAAAAGAAAGAAACAATATTAGTTCATCTCAGTATCACATGGCATTTTTGCTTAGGGACATTGTGTTGAAGGGCATAGAATATTTGCCCTAAAGACTGAAGTCACTCAAAACTGATTTTAGGTTGCTTAAAACATAAACCATGTTTCGTCAAACAAACCTGAGTCTACCTAGGCCTGATTTTGAGCAAATCTCCTTACTGTACGATTCCGTGCAAAACCAACAGTCATCTTTCAGACTCATTGTGGGGGAAAGCTGCTGTTTGAATTTTACTGAGTAATAAAGATGTAGTATCACTTGAACTCAATACTCAAAATATGCAGCTCTACGGAGGCAAGGGGATGCTCTTAAACCAATGTTAATTGAAGATGCCAATTTCAAATAGCTCTACTGTTGATCAAATCACAAATCTAAAGAATTTGGCTGAAGGGACTGAGAAAGGTAAATTGCAGGACACTGTCAATCATTTGTCCACTACATTTTGAAACCTGTTAATGTATCAGGAAAATTAGGGGTAAAAAGGAAGGAATATTATCTAACAGTTATGTGTCTTCTCCCATTCCGCCCACGTTCAGAAACAACTAGCTCTAACTGGCCAGATGACTATATGACAGGCAAGGCAGTGAATTCAACTGCTTTGGCCAGTAAGAATTCAGTCACGTGCAGTACCCTGATGCAAAAGGAGGAAATACATAGCCAATATCTGCAAACTGAAGTAGTGCAATTGGAAGGATAAACTGTATTATAGCATTCATGGGAACAGAGCTAAAATCCCACCTTGTGCTCTTTCTGTGCTTCACAGTGCAGCTGTCCATCTATCCCACATCAAGGAAAAATCACGTATTTTGTCATAGTTATTTATTTTCCAGGTGCCATTTGTCTCTTCTTTCCTGAGATGTTTCATACCTTCTTTGCCAGTATAACATCTCTAAAAGACAGAGAGCTAACCATGTCCTAGTTCATCAAGAACAAGGCATAGGTTAGTGAACCAAAACATCACATCTTCTGGAAAAGTACAAGAGACAAACCCACTCAAATCGGGTTGCTTTTGAAGAAGGTCAAGTGAAGAGGGCTGTCATAAAACTCAGAGAGTACAGCAGACAAGAAATTTGGCCTTAAAAGTTCCACTTAAAGATATACTACAAAGCATCCAAAACCATAAAACAAATGGCCAAGCAGTAAAATCAACAGGAGTGCCCAAGGCTTATATCTGCTGATGCTCAGGCTGCTTCTTCGTATAGCTCATTATGGCCTGAAGTGCCTATGTTTTAGACAGCCAAATCTGACTGGTTTTCCATTACACTCCTCTGATTGCACTTATTTAAATTTAGAAATGAAATGTACTTCTATGTATTTATTTATGTTTTTTAAGTACATGACCGAGCAGAAGAAAATTATTAGAATGATGCTCTATAAACATTGCTTCCGCCTTCAGTACAAGTACTTGTTATCCCCTCTCATGCTCAACTGCAGTGCTCCATTACTTGACCTTTAAGTTTTCCTATCTTTGACAGCTGCCTTCCTGCTTTTACTGCATGATGTGTGATGTATTAAGGGTTGTAATGCTTTCCTAGAACAGAGCAGTGACTAATCCATCTCCAGGTCTAGTGGTGTGCAATTGGTCAGCTGAGAATTATTACCCGTTTAGGTCTTTCCCTTCCCTGTAGGGAGCAACTACTCTCAGAAGCAGAATTTGCTCCAGCAGTTTGATTTAACTGGATGTCTCCAAGCCTGAGAGTTGGTACACAGTCACTGGGACCACCACTGACAGATGAGAGAGGAGCTTTGTCATGTACTGGACAATAACCAAATCCTAAACATTTTTTCCTCCCCTTCTCTTTCTTTAGCAAACGGGCTGTATCAGAGCACCAGCTATTGCATGACAAAGGCAAGTCAATTCAAGACTTACGAAGAAGAATATTCCTTCAAAATTTAATTGAAGGTGTCAACACTGCAGAAATCCGAGCAACTTCAGAGGTTTCACCTAACCCTAAGCCTGCTACCAACACAAAGAACTACCCTGCCCGATTTGGTAGTGAAGATGAGGGCAGATACCTAACTCAGGAGACAAATAAATCACAGACCTACAAGGAGCAGCCCCTGAAGGTATCAGGGAAGAAAAAGAAGGCAAAGCCTGGAAAACGTAAGGAACAAGAGAAGAAAAAGAGGCGAGCCCGCTCGGTTTGGTTAAATGCTGGTGTGTATGGCAGTGGTGTGACGGAGAGCCCGCTCTTTGACAACTCTGTTACTACACATAATCACACTTTAAGGTAATTCTACTATATCCTTTTGGGGGGGCATACCATATATTTATTGAAATTGTTACTCTTCAATGTGAAATAGCACACCTTTATACTCATGACTGAGCAGTGGCTTTTCAAGCAGTGCACAGTCTCAAGGTGCTTCATGGAAGTAGGCAAGTACCCTTTCCACTTTGCACTAGTGGCAGTCTTTCCCGTGACAAACATTTCAAGTAAACCGCTTATTGCCAAACTGAGCTGCTTGAAGCTGAGTAAGTAAAGTTATTCCTGCAAAAAATGAAGCACACTTTCCTGTTTTAACTGTAGTGTCTCCCATGTAAGGTCTCGGGCCTCAGCAGATTGAAAGCTTTGAGTTTTATTTAAGGCTCTGCATCTATAAAATGGCAAAGTTTTCTTTCCTCCCTCTCAGCACTTCCCCTTTTTGGCAACTTTCCTACCCCTGCTTTACAGTTTTTCATTTTACTGTTTAACCTTAGGGGAGAACACAAGAGAGAATTTCTCTCTTAGTAATATCTGCAAACAATGCAGACCAGCCTCTTGCTATAAAATTTTCCCTGCCATTAATACTTTTTAATTCGGCTCCATCTTTTTGCCAGCTTGTGAAACAATTACGTTGCTGCTGAAAAATGTTGAGCATTGGCTTTTAGAGAGAGATGTGTTTTCCTCATGTATGACAATGAAGGGTTTTCAGGGCAGCAGTGAGCTGGAGACTTCAGCTGAGGTGCCCAAGGCAACTCATCCACTTGCAGTCATCTTAGCTTGAGTAGAATTCTGCACACTTGCAAAGTCAAGTAGTCTCATTCTTACCTCTCTTCAAACGCTTGCATTTTCAACAGCAAACACAACCTTTTCTCTCCTCATCCCCTTCACTTTGGCAGAATAGAGGCATAAAAGAATTGTCACCTTCTTGTAGTAAATCCCTCAGGAGATGCCAGCTGAGGGATTTACTAAAATCCAGTCTTTGGTTGAACTTTACAGGCCACAGGTTGCAGTGTACTCTATCACTTCAACTTCTGCTGGCATCTACAGGAGTTACAAGCATTTGAGGATAGGCATTGAGTGTCTAGACCCATAAACCAGTCACCATGGCTGTAGCAGTTAGACATGAAGTAAGATAGGCTGATTTTTCTCAGTGCCTTAGGAAAGATGTGCTCCAGGACTCTCATCAGGAGATGCCTGACATTTCAACAGATGTTGAGGAATTGTGGTGGCCAATAAATAACATCTCTTTTTGTCACATCTTGAGTGTAGTGAAAAAACTATCCTAGGACATTTCAAGAGGTAGGGTTTTGTTTTCTGTGGGTTTTGTTTGTTTGTTTGTTTTCATTTTTCTTACTATTCTGGCTGTATATCCAATGGGATATGTAAAGAATTACAGATACAACCCTGTTGATTTTCCTAGTTCAGTCTTTCTGTTTTCATTATGGCTGAATTTACTTTTACCTTGCTGACATTATTGCCTAAGATGCAGTATTCCCCCAGGGCAAGAAAGAGATTCCTGAAGGTGACCTATATTTTAGACACTTAACTGAAGATTATTAACCAAAGAGAAGCCATAAAACAGGAAAACAAAATTCCTCCTTCGCAAGTAGTATAGGTTGGTTCATCTCTTAAGATGTAGAGTATATAAGTTTGTAGTTATCCCAGCAGACTGTCAAAAGATAAATTTTCTGAACTTTAAGTTAAAGTAAGTCCCAACTCCCTGACACGTATTTTAGATAGGGAGAGCCAGGTTTAATGCAGTTGTTTGTAGGGTTGTTGCCATCAGGTGGACAAGCACATTGTAGAAGGAGAGATGACCACATCTGTGTGAAGTTGATTCCTCCATTTTACTGAGCTGAAACAGGAACATAAATCTGCCCTTGTGGGGGCAAGGGAGGTGTGTGCAAACAGGATTGCCATACACCAGTCTAAGATGTTTCTGTAGCATCCCTAAGGCTACAGCTTAGGAGAAGCATAATGTCAAGGAAGTGGCCATTAGGATGTTCTTTGCTATTAGTGTGGGGACTGCTGCCTCTGGATGCCCAAGGAGGTGGTGGTGGAGACATTCAAGGTCAGGCTTGATGGGGCTCTGAGCAACATGCTCTAGTTAAAGGTGTCCCTGCTTACTGCAGGGGATTTGGACAAGATGACCTTTGAAGGTCCCTTCCAACACAAACCATTCTATCATTCTATGGTTCCATGAAGTGCAAAGATAAACTTTAAGTGTGCTTTTCATGCTAACTTTATGCTTCTTGTGCTCAGTTGAATGAAAATCCTTGTGTCAGTTCTCTTCACCCAAACTTTACCCTGAAATTTTGGGTCTAGGTCAGAAAAAGACCAAAAATAATGTGCTGTCTAGATCTTTTCACTTACTACAGGAAGAATCTCATAAAAGAAGCCAATTTTGCAAAATGTGGGACCAAATCACTGAAAGCTGCTTTCAAGTACTCAAGTAGAGAGGCCATTGTTAAGATGTGTCTTAGTTTAAACTCTAAAAGAAAGCCTAAAATCCAAGCCAAATTAAAAATGTCACCCCTTAAAAATAGGCCTGTGTATTGCAGATACACATATATAGTCATGCCGTATGGTATGCCATTATTATACATATAGTAATAGAGACTGAATACACCCTAATATTACAAGTTAATTATTAAGAAACTTCATCCTAGCATTTCCATTCCAGGCTCTTAAAATTTGTTACTCATGGACATTCCAGCTAAATTGCCATTCCAGTTCAATTAGATGTTATTACCTAATTTCCTAAGAAACCTTTCAAATGAGTGAACTCTCTAATGTTAAATGTAGTGTCACCTTGAATGTGAACATTAGAAGAAAAAAACCCAAACCTTTTTGAAACCCTCAAGGGTTTGCTTTCTTTCTGTGCCTCACACCCATACATGTCTGCCATGTGGGACACTGTGTGCAGCTTTGGTGATCCAGCAACAGAGCAAATCCCATTCCATTCTATAGTTTCACATTCCACCTTATAACTATTTCCTAGGGAACCAGCATGCATTACAAAAATGTGCTATTCACAAGGACAGAAAGGGAAAAAGCCCATCATTTCCTGCAAAAGAAATAATAATGTAGGATAAGTAATATACTGACAGGAAAAGAGCAGGCTCTGCTTTTGTTCTCATGCTCTCACAAGAAAGAGAGGAGTAGGTAGGTCACACCAGGCTACCAACATCCCTTAGAAATCTCACAAGTCTCCAAAACTGTTTGCAGCTGACTCTCAGAGTGGACTGAATGCAACAGGAGTCAGAGCTTAACGTGATGAGATGCTCATTTTCTTTTACTACCAGGCTCTTTGGCTCACAATGGGAAAATTTTAAGATTATAGTATTTTAACTTATTAAAGAAAGAAACTATCAGGTCTAAGCAGCCTTTACTGCATGAGGACTACACATAGCTATGTGCACGATGGCACAGAGATATACACCTTTAAGATGAGCAGACCCTTGTCTTGACAAACAGGTGGTCTATCAGTGGGGAGGACAGAAGCCCATGGGACTGTTTTAATCAGAAGCCTGGCATCACACCCAAGTGGTTAACACAGCAGGGGTGTTTGCTACCACGTTCAAGAAGGACTTTATTTTTCTTATCTTCAAAACAAATTTATCAATTATCCCACTGGTTTTTTGGCACTTGTCACATTTATTAGAGACTTAGACAAATTTTCTGCCTGTCACACCTGGGAATCTTCCTGTATAAGGCTCTAAATAAAACTAAAGCTCCTTCCAGTTTCTCTGAGTGGACAATATAGTGGAATAAATGGCCTCATGTCTTCATATTGCTATCTGAGTTTCACTGAAGTAAATATAATAGATGTCTTGAAAAGGTGTCTAAAACTGTAGCATTGTTAAATGGGGCCTTATAATACCAAATGTTTACTAGTAAGGCACAGCTGTTCTAGTCTGTGGCACTCTTGCTATTAATTCTATGTCCATGTGTTTGAAGTGAAAATAAATTTTTCTATTTTCCTGTCTTTTTTTTTCCTTTTTCTCTGCAGGAGACGCTGACATTTTTAGCAAGAGAGTTTTGGAAGACATATTGCAGTATTCTGTAATAGTGAACATATGGGAAGTATTAAAATATTTATTACCTGTAAATATTGTAAATGCTCAGAATAAAACCTTTTTCCCCTATTGCTCTCCAAAACTGCACATTTGGTTATTGTGAATTTTATTATTTTTTTCTTTTTTCTTTTTTTTTTTTTTTTGGCTATGGCTGAGACAAAAATTATTGTCGCATTTACCATAATTTATTTTGTTGACTGGTGTATTTATTTTGTGAACATATCTTGGTGCTGCTGACTTTCTATATTTTTTGTAACATTATGCACTTTAGATATACATATTGAGTACAATGATAACTGACATAAAATGTTCCTGTTTTGTGGTTGGCTTCAATGAATGCATACATATAACTGTTCAAACTTATTTTCCTTTGTGCATGTGTAATAGCAGTATTTTAAAAATTGTAAAGAATGTCTAATAAAATATAATCTAATTAAATAATGACTCAGAAGGAAAAATGTGTCCTTTAGGACTTTCAAGAGCAGGAACAGTATTTTTTTCTTTACTACATTTGAAAATTGTTTTAAATTTAATGTGTTTATGTTGGTTCAAAACCCTACATTTTCACATTAGCTTTTACTTAAAAATCGCTCAGAACATATTTTGTTCCAGTGCTCTATTTAAAGTCAGCTAAGCTGCTGAACAACCTGGGGGTACTGTCATTTACCTCAGACCCTGCTGCAGGGAAAGCACAATTCCCAACCTTTCCAGCCCTCAGCCCTGCAAAGGCTCTACACTCTCCAAATGAGAGGATGTGTATTAGTAGCCCCATGGCATTCATCACTTACACACTCTTGGAAGGTGCTCACAGACATGTCACATCCCACAGTGTCGTTCAAAACATTGACAGATGCTCAGTGTCCACTGCTCCCACCAACTTCACTCGTGAAATACACAGATGTCTACCACATGAGTAGACTCTGAGCTCTTTGTACTTTGGAACCACCTTATTTTAATTGGGGGGGGGGGAGCAGGGGGGGGGTGATGGGGAAGAAAATGAAAAAAGGGGTGTTTCCTGGTGAATATATAAATGAAAGAAAAAACTGAAGTCACAGCCACAGTAGATGACACATCACTAGGTGCTGTTGCACTGCATTAATAACTTCTACCCTCTCCCACAAGGATGCCTCACATGGCTTTGTTTCTAAAAATAATATAATTTTACTCCTGCATTATAGCCATAGATAATTGCAGTTGAGAAGACCACTGGCTGAAGAAAATAACGTAAAAATATGATGCTCTATCACTTTTTAACATGAACATATGAGTCTTGCTTCCTCTCCCTTTTGCTGCCACCCACATGTTTATCACAGCTGCTGCTGAGGGGGCAAAAGATTGCTTCATGGAGATATCTGTACTTTGTAAAATCCTGCTGAATTTTCTGTCTTACTCCTTTAACATAAGCAACATGAGAAAAAAAAAAATGAGTGTGGAAAAATAAATTACAAATCCTGGGAATTTTAAGATAGTTCTTGTAATTGTTTCTCCATTATGCAATTGCCAAACTTTTCCTTTTTATTCTTCTTTTTTTTTTTTTTAAGTGCCATCTTTTTCCATTGCCAAAGTACAGACATCATATAATATAAACCAGATGTATTTCTGCTCTCTACCCAATCTTGAAGAAAACTACCTCCAAGTAACAACTAAAAGCAAGAAAACTTGAGAAAGATGTACCCATCCTCCCCCGTCCGATTCCCTGAAGTGTGAAATGTAACACTTCATTATGTCCAGTTAATTACTACAGCCACGAAGCACATGCATATTGTTTCCTTTTCAGATTAAAAATACTATACACCATGAAACGTAGCACAGCTTTGGGGCTGCATAAAAGAAAAAATCCATGGTTCCTGCATGTTTTTAATTTGGCCTCCTTGCACATCCTGCCTATTTGCAGTATCTAGCTAATGCTTGGATTCATACAACTGAAGTTAACTGCAACATACTCAGAAGACAATTTTGTGTCAGGATTACCAGCCTATCCCAGCTGGAACTAAAACCTAAAGCTATGATGGGTACAGGCAATTTATAGTCATGAGGAAGAATTATCCTAGGCAGACAGGGGACCCAAAGAGCATAAAACAAAAACATACACCCAAATGATAAACCTTGGCTCTGTAGAATAGGCCATTTCAGAAAAGGAGGCCTGGTTTTGAAATGCCTTTGGTCTTCCATCTTTACACTGTTCATTAAGGATTTGAAATTTATTCCTTGTTTCTGTATGTAAAATTCATGATTTTAGCAAATTTAAGCAAAAGTTGTTTTCCTTAAACACCTTTACACAGGTCCTATGAAAGCTGTATATGCATCCTGCAGTTCACAGGCTGTGTTTCAAAAGTCACTGTTGTATAGTGTTGGATTTAACTCTACAACGTTGAATGCAAGTTTATTTGAGCTCTTTGCAGGAAATAAATCCTGAAGACCTCTATTTATGAGACAAACTATAGCAGCTTTGCCTTCCTAAATGGGGATGTTGGGGATAAAATCTTCTAGAGATTTCAGTTTCTTGGACAGTTCGACCAAAATGATTCAATTTGTCTCAAAGACCCTGTAGCAATCAGGACTTATCCTGATATTTTCTGATATACATGACATCATCAAATATGAGAGGAAAAAAAAATGGCACTAGAGCTTCAACCTTTTCACTGTATGATCTCTTGGAAGACTGCACTTCTACATTCATGTATGTCTGCCCACCTGATGTTCTTCATGGCACATGTGCACACCTAAACATGCCTAAAATTGACAGCCTTGTAGGTAAGGAGACACTCCAAAAATCTAGAAGTACCAGAAGGCAGGATGCTCACCAAGTTTTGTTTGTCCTCTTTGCTGCTCTGTTAGTCAGAACTAGGATTTACAGAATCATAAATGTTAGGGGTTGGAAGGGACCTCTGGGGATCATCAAGTCCAACCCTCCTGACAGATAAGGATCACCCAGGGCAGGCCACACAGGAACGGATCCAGGTGGGTCTTCAAAGTCTCTAGAGAAGGAGACTCCACACTAGGATTACACAACCAGATGCCACAGTTCTTATTTCTGCCACCTATTTTGTCTTCTTCTCTGTCCTCCCTCTTGCTGGTCCCCACCATCCTCAGCAACACTCCATCTTCCCTCTTTTTGGCCAGGTAATCCCAGACCACACCTCACCCATGTCATGTTCCTTCACCAGTGACTTAGTAAATCCTCCCTTTGCATCCTGTCTCACAATCACTGATCTTGCACTTCTCCAAGCTCTTCATCCTATATTTTCTCCTGACGGGTTATGCTCTCCCCCCAGCAGCCACACCAGCTTCCTCCATCTCTCTAAGCAACAGCAGGAAAATCAATCACAGCAGAGCACAGTGGCTTCTTTCTCACTGTTGCTTTACACTGCCCAGTGCCTTTTCCTCTATCTTCTGCCTAAGCAGGTGGTCTGGGAAAAGTCTGCCTTAGTCTCTGAGCTTGTGCCTGCTGAATGACAAATTTTGCACTCCTGGTAGAACATGGGAGCTGGAGGATGGTGGGCTACCTTCGTTAGCTTGGTATGGGGTGGGCACTCAAAGTCCAGCCAGATCCAGTAGTTGGACTATGATCACTGATGAAGTCTTGCTGATAAAGGAGCCTTCATTACAGTAGTGTGATTTTTCAGAGGGTTATAACATGACCAGGAGTTCTTCAAGAGTATAAAAGAGCATTCCAAATGAGGAGAATTCACTTTCAAATTTCCTTTTTTTTTTTTTCTTTTTTCCCTGAGCCACAAAGTTGCTAGGGCTTCTAATTCCAGAATATTTAAAATATGGATAATACAGTGAGTTTTCCTTGTTTTGCATTTAAAAACGATATTACTATTTTGGCTGAAATTTTCTAAAAGACAGTTTACAAGTTCTCAACTCGAGAGGTCAAAGTTGAGTCAGAATTACAAAGACACAAAGCCAAGGTGTCATACTAGGAGACGGTGGACTACCTTAGAAGTGCACTAAACAGCTGTCCTGCCTCTCAGATCCAGCTAACACAGTCAGAAATGTTGTTACTGCCCAAGACCTCCGAGAGGAACGTATATTTGGCACACTGCTGCTGCTCTGGTTTTAAAGTAGTCATCATGTTTACTACAGAACTTAAAAGCTGTTAAGAGACATCAAATGATGACAGCTCTTCACAGCAGCTACCCTGTGCTGGACCTCAATAACAGACCTTTTCATTCTCTGTACACTTGGCAGTGGTAGCTCATCAACAGTAGAGTTCCACTCACAGAGTTTGTTTCGTGGTTCTTTGTGAATACAGATATTCATTTAGCATTCAAGACCCACACAAAAAAAAAGCCAATGTAGTTCACACCTATATTATGAAATGAGTCTATGCTCTCAAGGAAGGGATTTCAGGCACAGGAACTATTTCACTTAGTTTTAGGCATTCACCATCTCAACATGTGGTGAGCACTATTCCCAATACAATGCCCCTACAGTGTAGTAAGCATGCGTGTTCACTTTTGAGTAAGTGCCCTTGATCTCCTGAACCACCACAGAGAATTTGGCTCTCTTGCAGTAATTCAGAAAGTAGGGGAATGCTGGCTGTATTTAGTTACAGTCTTTGAGAGTTTAAAACATTTTGCTATTTGGCCATAATTTACTGCAGAGAAAAGGTGCTGGTTTCTCTGGAGTCTGAAGGACTTTGTTTAATTACAAAATAGATAGAAGTAGAGGAAGCACGAACAACCTTTAAAACACTACAACACCACAATACTTCCAATAATAAAATGTAAACCATCAGCATGAGGAGTCAGGAGACTTGAGTGACAAACTAATTAAAAAGTATACATTTTGTGCTCTGCTGAGACCACCACCATTTTTTTCAAAGGGCTTCAAGAACAAAGTAGGGAAAGAGACACAAGCATTCACCCTCAGTTTTAACAGCTGGAGCACTGGGACCCCTTGGAGAAGTAATGTTCTTCTTTTTCCAGTTATTTTTTCAAAATGGGATCACTCATTTTTCAAATGAGACCCATTTTTTCTGAATGGAAGCTTGGTGCTCTGCTGAAAGCTTGGTGCAGAAAGGAAGAACATTGTTTTTTTGGTGGTGGTTTGTCATGGTTGGTTATGTTAGTCCTTTCACTCATGTTCTGAATACAGTCATCAGATAATAAGTCATAGGTTTTAGTATTCACCCAATAAGTCATAGATTTTAGTATTCACCCAATTAAAGGTGACCACACTTAAAGACAATTTCTCATTGTCCATCCACCACGATGCCTTTCTAGACATTTAGTGGAAGTTATGCACACAACTTCCCACACAATTCTTTGCATATATACCCCCTAGAGTCCTCTCCTTTAATTGGTTTCCTGGACTCTTCTCCTCACAAATAATTTTTTCCTACAGTTAATGTTAACTAATTTACTGTGGAAAATATCTATGATCTAACCCTCTCTATGCCTTTCCTTCAGAATGAGAGTGATCCAACAGCACGGTTTGCAATGCATGTGCCATGAAATTTTCTTTTATAATAGCTGGATCCTGTTCTCTGACAATGGAGGTGAGCAATCTCTGCACCTTCCTGGGTAAACTGCTACAATAGAGTACCTGCTTGGACCTCAGAAAACATGTTCAAGATGACTCTACATATTGTGGAAAATATTTCCCTAAGGAAAACTTCAGAAAATTTGAAGATTTTTTTTTTCCCCAGTGGTATTACAAAATAGGCTCTTCATATGCACTAATGAAAATCCTTCTTCAGAAGCAAAATATTTGAATAGATTTTCTTGCCATGACTGTGCATGTACAAGCACGTTAGACATGGAAGAGATTTGTGTGGATTAATGCCATTAGAACTACATTTTATAAGATCTGGATCACTCAAACAGAAAAATAGGGCATGACAAAAGGAAAAAGTATCCCACCTTGTAACTTGTATTTCCCAGTATGTACCCACATTTTCCACTTTGTTGCTACACTAAATGAGTCCAGAAGACCTAGTCTGATAAATGTCAAGTTTTTACACTGTTAGTCACTTTACCTATGGTCAGAAACTTATTCTTGACCTCTAGTAGCTGAAAGAACATGGAAGCACACAAACATGTCAGAGTAAACCACCGAGTGCAACTGAACACTGGTCCAAATAAGACCAATTTTTTCCCAATAAGAAGAAAATGCATCTTTAAACCTCTTTATCAGTCCTTCAGTCCAGCAATCATATCAGTCCTTGGTGTGAAATGAAAAACTGTCCAAAGCCTCTTTGTATCTCGTCTGGGACTCATAGGAGCCTATCAACGTGAGAACTAGGGGTAACCAATTCCTCAGTCAGGATTTTAGACCAGCCTGCTTTTGAACTTCTGGAAGATTTAGTGCTTTGCTGTACCCACTTAAAATGCCTCAAAACATTAAAACAGATAATTTTTCTTTCTATCTTTTGCATTGCTCCAGTTCCTGTTCCAATAATAACTAAGAGAGGTTTACCAGGAAAGCTTTTTTTTTGCAAGACAAAATGTGCTTACCATGCTTATGAGGATAATGATATGTCTTTTCATTGCATAGTGATGACAGTCCACTCATGCATATGATATCGCAAGAGATAAAGGAAAAGTTTCCTTGTCACTTAGTAACTATACTGAGAAGTTTTCTTAGAAGTACCTTAGGTTGAGAGGCTGACTTGAGGATTTTCAGCCTAATAGACCAATATCAGTCCCACATGATCACTTGCAATCAATCAATAAGCAAGGATAGCATGGTCTCCTTGACTACAGTGGGGTTGTTCACATACTAGAGTGCTCAGTATTGCAAGTACTGATCACAGAGGGACTCAGCAAGTCATAGACAGCAAAAGCATGTCAAGGTATAGACTCTGCAAAGCCAATGTACTTGGAGGAAGAACATGAGCAGAGCTCCCACCAGCGGTCTGAAGATCTGAAGGCACATCTCTCAGTATAATAAGGCAGGAGGGGACAGCATTACTTATAATCACTTGGATGACAGTTGTAAATGATGTGCTGTGAGGAATTGACACCAGTATAAAAACCTGACAGAACTTTGAGGTGTTTTAAGCATGGAAGATACGGAATTTCACAGAATTATTGTTGAGGCTGGATTAGACCTTTGAGATCATGAAGTCCAGCCTAAGGCCTGACACCATGACACCTAGCTAGCCCATGTTACTCTGTCACATCTTTCCTTAAACACCACTAGGGATGGCAACTCAATCACCTCCCTGGGCAGCCCATTCCAGTGTCTAGTGACCCTTTCCATAAGGAAGTGCTTCCCAGTATTCAACCTCAACCTTCCCTGATGCAGCTTCAAGCCATGTCCTCTTGTTCTGCCTGGGACAAGAGTCCAGCCCCTGCTTGCCTACAACTACTTTCAGGTAGCTGTAGAGAGTGATGAAGTCTTGCCTGAGTCTCCTCTTCTTCAAGCTGAACAGCCCCAGCTCCCTCAGCCTCTCCTCATAAGACTTTCCCTCCAGTCCCTTCCCCAGTCTTGTCACTCTCCTCCAGACCCTCAATGTCCTTCTGGAAGTGCAGGGCCCAGAACTGCCCCCAGTGCTCCAGGTGAGGCCTCACCAGTGCCAGACACAGGGGGAGAATCACATCCCTAGTCCTGCTGGCCACACCATTCCTGATACAAGCCATGATCCCATTGGCCTTCTGTGCCACTTGGGCACATTGCTGACTCCAGCTGGTTGTCAACCGGTACTCCCAAGTCCCTCTCAACTGATCTTTAAAAGTGTTCTTCTCAAGTAACCTAGCTGTTGTGCAATGGCTACAGGAAGTTCCTTACAGGACAGAGTAGATTTGTTTATATTTGAAACACCAGATCATGAAATAAGATACAGAAAATGCCATCTACATCAATGAAATGCAAATAAAATCCACCAATTCGTGCGGGGTTTGTTTTGGTTGTTTGTGTTTTGGTAGGTTTTGGTTTTTTTCTTGTACATTGTATTTACTCTCATATTAAAACTCTGTAAGGCTATACAGATCTAGAGCTCTCAGCTTTACTCAGTTTCTGAGGCTCACTACTGGCGGGAGAATGAAAAATTTAAATAAATATATCATAATCATTATTATTGTATTTGAATTATTCAGATAATTATAAGATGACATGGGGTAAATACTGGGAGTTAAGAGCATCTCTAATGAAACATGACCTGCCATTTATATTTAATCCATTTAAGAGACATTTTTACCAGACAAATATCAACCCACTGGGACCATTAATAGTTACACTTAAAAAAAAAGCCATCAGCCAGAGACCAACAGAGACAGACAGAAAGAGTTAGTCTCACAGTCCAAGATCATCATTAAATTTAGAACACACTTACATGGACAATTTGCTGCGTATGATGTTATTATTTAAACAGCATTGTAGTGAGAACAAATGCATGCATAATGAAAAACCACAACAAGGATCTAATTAACATTCTCTGAATAAAAGTCCCCAGGAAAATGTGTGGTTCATCCTGGGTAAGTTTAACACATTCACAAGTTGTGTGAATCTGGGAAAGAATAGTCTGCAATGTGGTCTTGTCAGAGCCTAGGTAGGATTCTGTAGAACAATCTCCAGTGGTATATACAGTGTCTGTTAGGTATTGTGAAATGAATGCTTCACTAGGTGCACTATAAACAACCTTTGTTGATGTTAGCAGGAGCTACCCCTGGGACCAGTGCACAGACATCAGATGCTGGCCTGCAGGTTGTGTTCACCTACTCATCATGCACCTCATGCACACAGGTCAACTCTGTCTGAAGGCAGGCTCTTCATCTGGCTGGAAAAAAAATATGAGTAGCCAGAACATAAACCAGAGGTTGATCCCACTCTGAGTTCTTGGGAGTCATCCTGTATTTCATTTTTTTTTCCCCTTCTGCCACTAGATCAAGGAAGCAGGAATAAGGAAGGTCTCACAAGCAGAAGAGAAGCATAGTTATCTCAAAACAATACTGAGCACCACAGGCACTTCTAAGTAATTATATTTATGTGCAGATTTTCCCCTTTACTTTTTTCATCAATGGACTATAAATTATTTTGTGATAATTTTCTTTAACATCCAGATTTCTGCTTTTTTGGGGGCAGCTTGGGTAGGCAGGGTAAGGGATGCTCTAGGCTATAGTCAACTATACATAATCAGGCAAATATTCTACTGAGTTCACTCGTAGCTTTGCTTGCCTTAAAAGTATTCCCCATGGCCTCTTGAAGTTTAACAGTATTTGACTCATTTTCAAAACAATTCCTCTTCCAGTCTATAATGATCTGTCTCTTCTTTGTCTATAGATGTGTCAGTACCAGCCTCTGATATCCTGTCCCCCATCACTGCTCCATCAGCCCTCTTTAGAGTACAGATTTATATGCTGTGCATATAAGGTAAGCAGGCTTATAGCTTCAGAGCTTCTGGCACAAGGTACAAAGTAATAGCAACAAAAACACTGACATATGTATCTGTTTCTTTAAATAAGGGAAGGCCAAGCAAGGTGACCGCTGCCAGACAAGTCTGAATGTATAAAGAGAACCACTTCCAGAAAGAAAGGCTCACAAAGTTCTTGAAAGTGAGACCACCTCAGAGATGAAGTTAGTCCCATCCCCTCCCCCAGCCTTCTCTGTCCTGCTTCAAACTTGAGCAAATCAGTTTTTCCAAGACTCTCACCCCCTCCCTCCCCATGTGCAGTCTGATTTTTCTATGTGAACATTTTGGCAGATCTCAGAACAGTTTTAGTCATTCATTTAATAGTCACAAATAATGTTTCTGTTTCACCAGCTAATTATTTCACCAGTCTTACAGATACATGCTTTTCTTGCACGTTCAGTGAGGAGGAATCCAGTGCCCATACATGCAACAATAATAATTTGATTTTAAAAATCATGTGTTCTGATTTCTTCCATTCAATGTGTTTTGCTCTGAAAGAAAAAAAGAAAAAAGAAAATAAAATAAAAGGGAAAAAAAAGAGAATAAAAATATTTTAAAATATCCCAAGATCTTTAGGACAGACCATGCAGGACATAAATGAAGAGAACCACTGGAGGTCACTGTGACAGAAAAGGAGAATGATGAAGGCAGGACCTCCAATGCACCAGCCACCCGTTTGAGGTGGTGGTGGCGGCAGGGTCTGAAAGGGCAAGAGGAGAGACTGCATCTCTAGTCTGATTTTACTGGAAATTGGAGGCACTGACTGCAGCAGCAAGGCAGAAGACGAGGCGTGTTTCCACATCAAAACCTTGAATTCTGACCAGGTTTCCCTCCAAAGAATCTTATACTTTTATCTCATGTATGTGTTTACTGTCTTCAATCTGACTGTGAAGTGTCCTGCCCTACTCAGAGCTGCCCAGCTGTGCTTTGTGCTGAATAGGAGCTTTTGTAAAAATAAAAATAAAAATAAAAATAAAATATAATTATGTTTTATCTTGCATATATAAAACCATTTTCTTTTCAGAAATACTGTTTCCCAGCAATGAGGGAACTTTAACTGAAGGCTACAGATGCTTTGTCTCTGCCCTGTCTTGCAGTGAGGTTTTTGTGTCCCAGCCCTGTACATAGTGCATGGGACTTGTTCCTAAAAGGATAATCACACAGGGGTTAACAGCACTGCCAGCTCTCCAACCTATTTCCAAGAACTGCATACCTTGAAATCCTTGTTCGCTTTATTAATGTGTGTGTAGGAGGGTTAGAAGGAAGCATGGTGGGCTGAGGGGGTCAAGGCAAGAAACATCATGCCTGTCAAATGTAGGGGGGTCATTTGCTGCTTTTTCCACCCTTCCCCCCCACCAGCTGTTAAATCCCATGTTTCTCCAGTGATGCCTGCTACCTCTGGGACAAGGGTATGCACAACAATCATCACTTGCAGTGGCTGAAATAATTCGGTTGGACCCACAGGAGAAGAATTTTGTAAGTTCATTTGGAATAAGAATGCAAAAACCTACATAAGTTGTTTGGGTTGTTTTTTTTCCCCTTTAAAAAAACTCTTATTTAGTTTGCATCTTCCTTTCTGCCCCATTGTCTCTCTCTCAGGTCAATTTCTGGGTGCCCTTAATCCACCCTATTGCCCTCCACAAGCTTCTGATACCTTCACATTCAGCACTGTATAAAAACAGAAGTGAAATATCTGCTATTGAAGAAAAAAATTAAAATGAAGCTGCAAATGCTACATTTTGCAATGACTTCAAGAACAGCTTTCCTTTCTGCCTTGTTTTTTGTGTATGTCTGTGTGTATTTTTGACTTAATAACTATGCATACATTCACATGCACGTACAAGTGTGTGTGGGAGTGAGAGCCAGAGAGCATATAAAGGGTATTTGGGGATTCTTTGGTTTTGGACTCTCACACATAGTTGGGGGAGGCAAGTTATAAACATATAGGTAGATCCAAGAATGAATACTTTAATATTTGCAGATTCTGATGGCTGCCAAATGCTAGCATTTCAGGGATGCATATTCACATGCAGCTGGTGACACATGTTGGAAGATTCCCAACACTTTGCCCATTAGGTTCCAGACTTAAAATATCTCTGCAGACCCATATGTGTATCTTAACACCAAGTAGAGAATGTTTCCTTTATTCTCCATACTAATTAATTAATAAGCATGCAAAATTGTTTGCTAAGAATAGGAGAATAGAAAGAAATCTTGTACAAGAAATCTTGACCTTTTTGAAAGAGCAAGTTGTCTTTCCCAGGGCCTCCAAGTCAACCTACTAGTTCCTTAATCTGGAGAAAGACACCAAAGCTTATTAAGCTCAATAAAAATCAACCCACAGTCATCCCCCTTTGGGGGATGATACTTTCTAGGCATTTGGGCTAAATGGTTCATTGCAGCTGGACTTTTAATTTAATTTAATTTTCTTAAGTCTATCACACAGTTCCAGCATTCCTCAGCTTATTTACTGCTAGTCTCACCAGTAAGCTGGGTGCCAGTTGTATTTAATTTGTTTTTCCAGTGGCAGCAACAATCTGTGGAAAGCATAAACAGAAGGAAGAATCTGGAACCAGCAAATGGTGTGCACAGCTGCACACCATAATTTCTGCTAATGAAAGTTTGTTTCTGGCTAAGTATCTTCTGATGTCAAGTCTTTCCCCTTAAAGCTTTTGTGCTTTCTTGACCATCACATTTTAATCAATCCATTCATCTAGATGGCCTTTCTGAAAGCTTGTTGTAGACCATGTTTCATGCCTCCATGGTCATAACTTCTTCTTTTGCCCCTACTTGTGAGATACTGTTAACTGTCCCGTGTTAGGATCGTGTCTATTGCTATGATTGCTAAGACTGAGTTCAACATAGTCAGCTTAGTGAGCTTGGATAACTCCTCCTTCTGCCCAACAGATCTCTTTCACCAGAGCATGTAGGCTTTTCATTTGACCACCCATCTTGTAATTTTTTTTTAAATGTATTTGTCTGAGCTTAGGGAGGCTTCTACAATGATTTGGAATGCCCAGTACATCTAACCATTATTGCCTGCTAATATCTAGTTGTGTCACTTCTTCCAGATGAGGAGTTCAAAAAAAAAGCTGTTAGACAAAGCTGCATGATCACAGTCATTAGTTCTTGTGGATGACTCCAATCTGCCAGATATTTGCTGGAAGTTGAATACATCAGCGAGGAAGCAGTCCAGGAGGATCCTGGAGTGTGTGGAGGACAACTTCCTGATGCAGCTGGTGAGGGAGGTAACCAGAGGAGGCTCCCTCCTGGACCTGCTGTTTACCAACAGAGAGGGACTTGTGGATGGAGTGAAGGTTGGAAGATGTCTTGGGCATAGTGACCATGAAATAATAGAATTTTCAGTTCTAGGGGTGGTAAGGAGGGGGGCCAGCAGAACTGCTGCCTTGGACTTCCAGAGGGCAGACTTCAACCTTTTTGGGAGACTGGTTGACAGGGTCCCTTGGGCAAAGGGGCCCAGGAAGCCTGGACAACTCTCAGGAGAGAAATTTTTAAGGCGTAGGAGCAGGCTGTCCCAGTGAGACGTCAGATGAGCTGGAATGGCATAAGACCAGCCTGGCTGAGCAGAGATCTCTGGCTAGAGCTAAAAAAGAAAAAGAAGGTCTATGACCTATGGAAGAAGGGACAAGCTACTCACAAAAACTATAAGGATTCTGTGAGACAATGCAGGGATAGAATAAGAGAGGCAAAAGCTCAGCTCGAGCTCAAGCTGGCGACTAACATAAAAGACAATAAAAAAATCTTGTATAAGTACCTAAACAGCAAAAGGAGGGTTAGGGAGAATCTCCCCCCCTTGCTAAATGCAAAGGGAGAATTAGT
>JANHGL010010353.1:33202-49315 GCA_024611195.1 Ceyx melanurus
ACTCTGCTGTGGCAGGGGCGTTGGACTAGATGATCTTCTAGCTCCCTTCCAACCCCTAATATCTGTGAGTCTGTGAATCTGTGATGCAAGTCTGGTAGTGCTAGGAATTGCTGTGGAAGTAGGGGCCCTACCAATCTGTCCACACAGCAGGACTGTGGCTTCAGCACCTGAGCCTTGATGGTCACTCAGAGTTTTCTAGCACACACAGAAGAAACTGGACAGCATGACCCTGTTCACTGCAGTCCTAAAATTGTTTTTCAAGCATTAAAAAGAAAAAATTAAATTACATCTTCCTACCCCAAAACAAAGGAGCTGCTTGGAGTGCTGATGGTCCACCCTAGCAGTAATTACAAGAATGTAATGTTCATTACTACAGAAGGCACGGTGTCTGCATGTCTGGGAAGGACCCAAGATGCTTACAGCATTTCTGTTTTCCATTCTGTGGTGAATTTGGAACCTTTACACAGCTTAAGACAGAATAAATTTCACTCCAGCACAAATCTCTTGATCATTTCTCCTTCAAATGTGGGAAAACAACACTGAGAATGTGGAAAGTGTAGAGCACATCATAAATCCATGGACACAGGAACTCAGAAAGCTGCATAAGGCACATAAGGTCTGCTATAAAGGAAGCACTGTGCTTTCATATTATTTTCTGTTTAAAATCTACATGTGTGGTTTGGGACAAAGGTCTTTTAGTGTGGAAGAAAGAAGGTTCAGTGTTTTTCTTAGCTTTTTTTTTTTTTTTTCCTAAAGAGAGGTACGTCTCTGGAGAGACAGTGGAGAGATGATGTGCTCCAGTCTCTAGCACACACTGCTACAGAAAGGTGAAAATTTTGAAACCACAGAAATAATACTGAGAACTCAGCACCCAGGATATAGTTCAAGCCTGAATAACCAACAGGTGTTTAAGCAAAGATAAAGGTTTGCATGTGGGCTGTCATTTGGTGAGTGTCATTAGGTATTTCTAATCCTAAAATTGGATTTTCTTGTGGGAGTATTCCCCCACCACCTGTCTCTATCAGAAAGTATTCACATTATTTACCTCTCCTCAGGAAGGCAAGGTGAACTCCGTAGCTGCTTCATCTCAGTAGCTGTTCTAGAATTGCCACCTGCATAGAAAACAGCCCCTGGCACAGAATAAAAGTTTATGTATCTGTGTCACCTGGCTTCTTAGGATGCCTGACTATGCTTCAGAGATCCTGGGAAACCTTCAGGTTTCCTTTTTGCATCTTTATATGCTCAACATGCCTGCCTTTTTCCTTGTCACATACAAAATACAGAATTTAAATCCCCAAAGGACTTTAAGTACACATAATCTAGACAATCTAAAAATAAATTCCAGATGAGTCAATGGAACAAGTCAAATCATCAGCATCAGCTGTCACAATGACTGCTATTTTTGCTAGCATATGCACTATATTAGGGAGAGACACAGAAGCTGAATTTTGCAACTAATATTCACTGTGCCTATCAATGGCAGCAGAATTTAGATGGGGCTCATATCTCCTCACTTTCAATCTTTACACAGTAGATTTCATTCAACAGCCAAATGTGTCACTTAGTGCTCCCTTGATAAATAGTGAAGTGAAAGTAGCAGTTCTAGAGACCCATTTTAACTGTGTAGATTTGAATGGGATAGGTGGGCTGCTGTAGGCATTAACTACACTGATTTGATTCTAACTGTAACTGGAGTCTGGTGTGACCAGACTTTGATACTGCAGCCAGGCACACCTGGATTAGTTTACCCTTTACCTGAAGCTCTTACAGCACTGCTGGCTGCAGACCCACACAACTGCTACTAAATTAATTGTAAAGTTAAATGAGAGGTAACTGGAGTTTCATGCATGATGAAGCCCAAGTTTTGCTCTCATTCATACCACTCAAACCTCAGTGATGGTTCCCAACACAACCATGGAACAATCACCAATGGAAAAAATGTTGTCATGCACTGAAACAAAATTATGCTAATGGGTTTTCTAGCAGCTTTCCTGTAAGCATACATCAAGATATAGTCTCACCTATCCGGTGAAACTGTCAAAGGAGTATCAGTAGGACAGTTATAATGATAGTGTGGCATTGCTGAGCTGGAACATCTGAGACCCCACAGACCTCCACAAGGACAGGATAGCCTGAAACTCTGTTGTTTTAGGAGTAATGTGGCCTGATTTCTTTGAACTAAATCATAAGCTTTCTGTGGGACCTTAAAACTTCTATTCCTAGTTTAGCCTAACTTTCATTATATTACATTTTCCTCTTTTCCTTAAAAAAACCAATAATTTCTGCTAATTCAAAGAAGTATTTTTAAAACTACATGTCTAACAAACAAGATTTCTAATCCAAATAAATCTGTGCAGTGTACAGTATATATATATACTTGTATATATAATACAAGTATATATAATTGCTTGTATATCTTTGTTAAATTGTGTGTTGGAAAGGAAAATTAAAGTGTTTTCCTCAGGGGAGTCTTGTTTAAGCATAATGAATTTCAGAAATTATTACTGCTTTAGGAAAAATGATTTTTGCTTGTGGCACATACATACAGAAATGACTGAGCACAATTAGCACTAAAAGTATATGAAAGATTAATCAAATTAATGAACATCACAAAGGTTGTTTCACTGTTCTTTATACAGATATTCTATGACTTTGATAATTCTATGCATTGCAAATTGCAGGGCAGTGAGGTAGCTACTGCTGCTCCCGTGGGCTGCTGTGGGAAAACAATTACTCTACTCCTTAAATGTGGATTTGACAAATTAAGGGACTGGAGAATATGCAGGTTCCCTGTTCAAAGAAGTTTGTCTGTGCTGTATTTCATGCCTATTTATGATTCAGTTACAGACATTTCAACATCGTATCCTTTTCTGAGAAGCAAAGTCCTCAGTAGGCTCCACAGAGGGTGGATGAGAAGCCCTCACATGCATGGAATTTTGATACCAGTAGCAGCCATTTAGCTTTCTGATTCCAGGCATCCAGTTCCCTTGGGGTCCTTCTACAGGTGCTGCTGGAGATAGTTGTCCCTTTTGCATCAGCCTCAGGAGAATCCTGTCACCTTGTCTATACAAGGAGTTCAGGGACACAGCTTACCTGGCCAGTTGAGCTCAGTTCCTAAAACTGGATGCTAAAACTGGTCTCTCCTACACAGTTTCATTTGATTTTTTTCAGCAAGGAGAGGAATAAAAGCTGTTACACAACTGTGAGGTGCCAATTTTCTGGTGATCTACAAGGATCTGCCATAGCACCATTTCATCTGTTTGAAGAGGTCTGTAGCAGAGAGTGATCCAGGAAGGCAAAATCTCACCACAATTATCTGCACATCTCTGGAATCTGAGACATGTAGCAGGGGTGGTATGGATGCTGAGATTAAATGGATTACTGATAATGGGTTGGAAAGCACTTGTAGAAACCTGAATATTCACCATAAGGATGATGATGATGTTTAATTACAAGTGAAAAGAAGATAATGAAAGCAGTAAGAATACTCACACTATCAATCTCTTTCTAATACCTGTGCCCACACAAAGAGATTTGCCTTCACATTGGCCAGCAAGGCCAAGGGTATCCTGGAGTGCATAAAGAAGAGTGTGGCCAGCAGGTCAAGGGAAGTTCTCCTCCCCCTCCACTCTGAACTAGTGAGACCACATTTGGAGTATTGTGTTCAGTTCTGGTCTCCCCAGGGACAGGGAAATACTAGAGAGTCCAACAGAGACCTACAAGGATGATGAAGGGACTGGAATATCTCTCTTATGAGGAAAGGCTGAGAGCCCTGGGGCTGTTTAGCTTGGAAAAGAGAACACTGAGGGGGAATCTTATTAATGGTTACAAGTAACTGAAAGGTGGGTATCAAGTAGAAGGGGCCAGACTCTTGTATGTGGTGCCCTGTGATAGGACGAGAGGCAATGTTAGCAGGTGAAACATGGGGAGTTCCACCTCAACATGAGGAATAACTTCAGCATCTTGTCACTGTGAGTGACAGAGCCTGGAACAGGCTGCCCAGAGAGGTTGCAGAGTCTGCTACTCTGAAGACTTTCAAGACCCTTCTGGATCTGTTGCTGTATGACATGCTCTCAGTGATCCTGCATTGGCAGAGAGGTTGGACTTAATCTCCAGAAGTCTCTTTCAACCCTTCCCTATCATTCTATGATTCTATGTAAGGTAACTTCTGTGAAAAAGGATCCTTAATTCTGCAGAAAGTCAACACAGAAGCCTGTGTCTAACAAATGTCACGGTCACTCACACATGCAGACATTTCTAAATACTAATGCAAGCTTTTATTGCATTGTGTGTGAAGAGGGAAACAGCATATTTAAAATTCTGTCTTGAAATCTAGGCAGATTCCAGCAGGCACCACAAACTTGTATTAGCACTACAAGCTGCAGGAGACAGGGGGTTGTATTGAAAAATGTTCTTCTACCATACCATGTAATAAACAGCTCTTAAAAAAACCTCTTCTGGTTACTGGCAGTGTAGGTAGGAGAGCTAACCTCCCACCTATTGGAACTCTCTCAAATCCATTAAAAGAGTATCAGTGATTTTACTTTGAAACTGGCTTTAAAAGCATGCATATCTTATATAAAATGAAAGAAGTTGTCTTTCTAAGAAGCAATAGTATATATAGTTAAACTTTTCCAAAGGGAGATGGCTTATTTGTCAAAGAAATCATGCCCATAAAATACCTGAAGACAATTGTTCCCTTGATGAACTTCTTTATCCCTAGAAGTCACAGTTAACCACTACTGAGGAATGCTATATTTCCTATAATTTCTTAACAGTAAATGTATTTTTTTCCTAAAACTGTTACCAGGTTATCATAGTCAACTGTCTTCTGCAGTTTTCCAAGGAATACTTGGGATCCTGTATGGAAAAGTACAGCATGTTACATATGGAAACATGTTTGCAGTATGTACTAGGCTCGGAAACTTCCATGGCTTGGAAACTTTGTGACATTGAAGGATTTATTATATCATCAATAGAAATATTAGATCCTTATGAGAATCTTTCTTGGATGTTGGCTCTTTGGATCTATAAAAAGAGTGATTTTTCATCTCAAACAAGTGCCTAGCATTAAAATCTCCATCTTGAAGAGACAGAGTGGGTTTTAATAGGCATTTCAGTGCCAAGACATGTCAGTCAAATTATTATTGGCTCTAGCTGCACTCTCACAAGCTGTTACATTCTTTACCTGCAGCAGAGTGGCACTCAAAAAGGTGCAAAATACTTCTTTGCTTTTGAAAATAGCAATGAAAGTTAAAAAAACAACCACTCAAAACCAAACCAAGAACCCAAACCCTTCAATCTAATTCACACAACTAAAAACTTCTGATCTTCTAACAAGAAGGGTAGATACATACACTTCAGTAGAGTATCCTTTGAGAGATAGAATTAAGTCCACAAAGCCAAAATACTTAATAATTAATGTGAAATACATAAAAATATATGATTCCTGATGCAAACTGATCTATCTTTACTATTCCTGTCCCCACACATGCATGTGTGTGTGTGTAAGTACAGTATTACATAAAGTTACACAAGTCACAGTAGTCTCAGGCTTACTTTTACCTCTGTTTTCTATTTTTTAAATCATAACTGCATCCTGCAAATAAACTCAATCTCACTGGAGTGTTACATGGTTCATATATTCCCAAGATAGGAATTTTCTTTAGAGAAAATGAATTACATTGAGAAGAAGGGGAAGGGGGGAGAGAAAGAGAGAGAAAAGGAAATCAGAATTGTTATTTTTAGATCACAATGTTTTGAAATGTGATCTGCCCTTTCGTCTAAAATTCTGCAGCTGCCTTGTCGTCTGGTTTTGGTTGGGTTTTTTTTTCTTCTCCTTTTTCTTTTTTTGTAAGGGAAGTGTTGACGGGAGGAAAAATCTTATATACACAAAACAGCTTTTTCTAGAAACTCTAAAAGTGTGTTTGGTCTTGCAGAAAAGAAGTCCTATATGAATCTGAGGAGTGAGGCTAGGGGGTGTTTTGCAGGGAATCACACTATGTAATTACAGAGCTTGTGTATGTATAAACAAACTCCGCCTCAAGATCATCAGAGAAAAGACTTGCTTACTTGTCTGATGTCCAAGAAAAATTAAACTAGAGTAGGCTATAAATAGACTGAAGAAGAAAACTGAGGGGAAAAAAAACCCAACCCAATGGCTGAGAGAAAATGCTATTCCCTGCAAAAGGGTTAAAGCTCTGCTTGCAAGCTTTGCTAGCCCTGGTATAAGCCACTTTTTCTCTGGACTTTATAACACCTACCATGACACAAATCTTTCCTGTAGAGCTTTTAGACCATCCCTTCAGTGTGCCTCCAAATGAGGGTGAGAAAATTGCAAGACAAGAATCAAAGTGCAAAGAATCACATTTCAGATAACATGACAATGGCAAGAAATTCCACAAACAAAAACCTGCAACCGGTCCTTGCCTGCGTCCTTTTTTTTCCAAATCAGAAAAGTACAGCCTGTGACAGTTGCCAGTCTTCCACAGCTCTGGACTCTGCTCACTGTGCTGATGCACAGTCCCTACGGTCTCTAAAGGGTGATCTGCCACCTGAGAACTTCCAGATACAACTACACCATCTGCTCTCAGCTCTCCCACCTCCCGACACAGAGTGTGAGCTGGACCCAGGCAGCAGGAAGCACCTGTAAGTATTTTACATCCACCAGTGACAACACCTCCCAGCTTGCAGACTTCTCATCTGGCTGAATACAGTCAGGGACCTACCCCCTTCTACTCAGATAGCCAAAACCTTGGCCAGGGTGCTCATAAGCAGACACAGCTCATGGGATGAAGGTATTTCCTTTCTGCTATAAAATGCACCATTTACTGTCACAACCATTTTCTCCATAGGGAATGACTGGCAATGGATATTTGCTCCTCTTGCCCTTCCTCCTCTTCTCCCTCCCTCCCTTTTTCCACCACCCTTGCACATGTTAAGCCACAGGAGATTTCACAGGAAGGAAGAAGGAGATTGTACGTTTTGTGAAAAGGGTTTATAATCTGCCCTTCTGGCACAGAACTAGAATCAGGATATTGTTTATCTACAGGTCTGAAGGAAAGGAATAGGCACAATGAAGCTGGATGTCATTGGGTTGTTCAAAACAAGTTAATTAGTTAACAGTACATTAACCTATATGTCACCACAACACCCTTCCTTTCTGACTATTCCAGATAATATCCTCACAGCTACAGCAAATGCCAAATGTACTTTGGATTATTCCATGTTTACTACATAACATGACAGGCTTTGGAGACAGAGTTGGAAATAGACCTGGAGACCAGGCTACCTACTTGGTCTGGGGTCTATCACGGAATGTCACAGAATGTTAGAGATTGGAAGGGACATTGAAAAATCATCTAATCAAATCATCCTGCTGGAGCAGGATCACCTGGGTCAGGTCACACATTCAAAACAGACAGGTTTTGAATATCCCCAGAGAAGGAGACCCCACAACCTCCCCGGGCAACCTGTTCCAGGCTCTGTCATCCTCACCATGAAAAAAGTTTTTTCTCATATTTATGTGAAAACTCCTCTGTTCCAGCTTTTACCCGTTGCCCCTTGTCCTATCATTGGATGACACTGAGAAAAGCCCCGGCTCTATCCTCCTGACACTCACCCTTTACATATTTATAAACATTAATGATGACTTAGGTCATCCCTAGGTCTCCTCCAAGCTAAAGAGCCCCAGCTCCCTCAGCCTTTCGTCAGCAGGGAGGTGTTCCATTCCCTTACTCATCTTTGTGGCTCTGCACTGGACTCTCTCAAGCAGTTCCCTGTCCTTGAACTGAGGGGCCCAGAACTGGACACAATACTCCAGATGCAGCCTCACCAGGGCAGAGTAAAGGAGGAGAATAACATCTCTCAACCTACCAACCACAGTCCTTATAATACATCCCAGGATGCCATTGGCCTTCCTGGCCACCAGGGCACATTGCTGGCTCATGGTCATCCCGCTGTCCACTAGGACCTTCCATCCTGGAAGTCAAGTCACCTAGTCAAGACAGGAGACAAATCTGAGACAAGACTGCCAATACTGTGTCTTAGACCAGAGACAGATTAGAAACAGGTCAACAACACAGGCCTGGTGTCCATCCTCGACGTCCAGCCAGCAATTCAAGACGGCAAAAGACAGGCACAAATGCAACATCTCTCAGGCACTCTGGGGAACTAGGACTGAGCTTAATGGACTTTTTGACTGATGGGCAGGGACTACATGAGTGAATGCCCTGGGTATGGCTCGGCAGGACACCTAGGAGCTTTTGTTGCACTCAGGGACTTAACTGCTCTAACTTTGCAACAGAGATTGTAACGTGAGGGTATTACTGTCCTTTAGTAATGTGGCAGTGCTCTATCCTCAATCTAAATATCCTCTATCCAGCTCAACTAACCTCAGCATGCAGAATCTTAAAGGGATGGTCCTTCAAGTGATTGGTGAGGTTTGTAGATCGATATATTAAATTTCCAGATAGTAGTTGTAATGCAGATAGCTAGTGTTTGTCCAGCTTCCTCCACTGAAGAATCTAGTAGTGCACATGAAATAAGCTAGCATCCCTATGTAGACACCTAGATCAATAGGGAAATACAGCATATTACATGGCATCTACAACACCTTGTCCTGTTTAAGAATAAAACTGTGAATGGAGTACAGAAATCTGCAGAAGTCCAAAAGCATTTAAATTCCTCATCCCTTTATCCTGGTTTTCAAGATCAGCATATCACCTTGACTGTCTCCTTGAAGCTCAATAGAGGAAAAGCATAATGTGCTTTTGTTTGGGTTCAGCTAAACCTTTTAGTAATTCTCATGGTTACATTAATAATTCAAAACAGTCAGAATGTTCTCCTTTTGTTTAAACTCTGTGAGATAAGACCATCAGATGGTCCTGCAGGCCTATATGAAGACACTGTGTTTCTGTCTGAAGAGAGCAACTCTTAACCTTGTTTTCTAACGTTTACCAACATCTGATCTTTACCAACAGTGCCACCTCTCTGCTCTCCTGCAGCCTAAACATACACTTGAAGTCTAAATCCAAAGTTCCACTTTGGTACAACCAGACATTTAAAGTTTTAATCTTAATCTTCAAGTCTGGGAACAAAAATCCTTATCTAACTGGTGTCATTTCTCGTCAGAACCACCCTTGCTGTAAAGTGTTCCCTTATAAACTCCAGTCCTTGAGGGCAAACAGCTAATTGTTTAAATGGTGTTGTGCAATTATTCTGGAGGTGAACAATCCCCCAAACACCTGCTGCTGTAGCTAATGCCTGTGCATTTATTTCTAGCCATAACATGCATATATATAATCTCTTGTCTGTGAAGAGACATTATGGAAAAAGTTTTCAAAAGGCAAGAATGTTCAAGACACTTTCTTCTAGCTTTTCTTTACCAAAAAAAAAACAGAAAGGGAATGTGAAGATAAGTGTGATTTTAGAACAAATGGTGAGAGGAAATAGTTCCTTTTAATAGATTATGTGTCAGAAGGCACACATATGAAATGGAGGGCCTCTATTTTGTATGGAAAAGTGGCCATGCAGCGACTGGGCCACTTTCCAGCCTTGACAATTTTCTGCAAACAAGATTTAATATAAGGCAACCCACTGGCTGAGCTGTTTGCCTCCCACATGGGCTGTGGAATCCTTCAGAAGCGGGGGGATCAAAACCAGCACAGCAGCCCCTGACTCACAGTAGGGCTATTGACCATTCCGGTTTGCTGTCCTCCCCTCTGGCACCAACTTACTCGGGTGCACCACACCCACTGAAAGCATCCTACAAACAGCTCAGAGCAATAAATGAGAGCAGAAATGAGTTCTTTCACAAGCCGGAATGGCAGTTTATGCCCAGAAGCAAAAGAGCTGATAAACCTCATAATACTTTAATGTCACAAGTTAACTGCAGGTATTTTTTCCTATTGAAGTATATAATCCTACAATTCTCAAACTGTTTGCCTCCATGTCCCACAGCAACAAATTCCACAGGTTGATTAGATGCCACTTGAAATTTTACTGCCTTTCAAGTGCTTTAAACATGTAGTCTTAATTTTACCATGTTGATCCAGCATGAAGAGATAAATGGAAGTGTCCAGTTAATTACAACCCAGTCAGCTCTCATCCGAGTAGAATGAGAGCTGTTCAGTTAACCGAGAGCTCCTAATGGCAAGAATGTTCTTAAACTAAGGAGGTAAGAGCTGAAGTTCCAGCCGTCTTAGATGGATGTGGGAAATGACAAGGAATGTGAGGCTGAGTTTTCTGAAGTGGTTTACACTTGTCCTCAGAGAAATTTTCTAATTTAGTTTAGTGGGAGCTCAGTGATATATTGCAAGAATCTTTAACACGTGAAATCCAAAAGTTTATTCCCTCTATCAAAACAATTTATGATACTATCATAAATGCATTTTTCTTTCAGAAGCAAATCAGCTCCCACAGTAAACATAGTTGGACATACCACTATATGGTTTTAAGGTCCCTTTCAACCCAAACTGTTCTATAAATCTATGCATTTATGATTCTGTTTGGTTAAGAAGAAGCATTGCAGTCATGGTTTCAAAACTTCAAATCAGTATGTCAAGTTCTTCAGTATAACTCCTCCTCCTTCTCTACTCAGCCCAGGATATTCACCTCACATGAGTTTGCAGAAAAACAAATACATCCATTAGTATTTTTTTTTACCATAAATTTTAACATCAAAAATACCAGTTCCATAAAACCAGAAATTTTATTGGGAACATGTTATTTGAGAATAACCCTGTAGTACAAAATCACTTCCACATTTTGAATGGAAATGCAAAGTTTAGTTTCAGTAATTTGATACTCACCTGGAATATAGGTCAAAACCTTGTTTAATCAAAAAATATATTTATTTAAATAAGTGGGACTGCTCTGAGATGACAGAAAGACTAAGCTACAGATTTCCCAATAGTCTCACAGCCAGCAATAATCCAAAATAAACTCGTAAGTATCTAAGTTCCAGTAAAGCAGAATAAAGAACTCCTGTGGACTGTTAGTCCTAGTCAGCCACTGTATAGTCAGGACCAGGAGGCAGCCTGCAACAAGTCAAAATTACTCTGTTTTAAAGCTTGGTAGAACTTATATTTTTCCTTGTACAAAAACAAAACAACAACAATGACAACAAAAAAACCCCAACAAAACAAAAACAAACAAACAAAAACACAGGAGGTTGACCCTCTACTCCACTCTCATGAGACCCCACCTGGAGCTCTGAGTCCAGCTCTGGAGCCCCTATTACAGGAAAGATCTGGAAATGTTGGAACATGTATAGAGGAGGGCCACAAGGATGATCAGAGGGCTGGAGCATCTCTCCTGTGAAGACAGGAGAGAGTTGGGTTTGTTCAGTCTGGAGAAGGCACTGGGGAGACCTTGTTGTGACCTTCCAATATCTTAAGGAGGCTACAGGAAAGCTGAGGAGGGACTTTTTAGCATGTCGGGTAGTGATACAAATAGAGGGAATGGATCAAAACTAGAGTTGGGGTGATTCAGATTAGACATTGGAGGGTGGTTGGTTGGAACTAGATGATCTCTAAGCCCCTTCCAACCCTGACAATTCTATGATTCTGTGATTCTAAATAACTTCGGGGTAGCTAAGTCATTCTCTGCCAATCCACAAGTGCCCTAAGCAGATAGCTCTTACCTGTCCCCAGGGTGTCTTTGCACACGTGTGTGAAAATATTTTACAAAGTATTTTACTTATCCTTTCCTGAACCTCAAAAGTTTATGGGATGAAGCACTCATCTTTCTGCTGTTGAAAGCTGTACACTTCTATAGGTCAAGCTGCTGAAAATTTTGACACAAGGAACTGGTCGTGTTAGTTTTGTAGAGGATTCTACTGTGCAAATGGGAATTGAAGTAACAATGAAATTGCTGAAGCAAGTTTAGAGAAGTGTAACCAATCTCGTGAAGGGTCTGGAGAACAATTCCTATGAAGAGAGGCTGAGGGAACTGAGATTGCTTAGTTTCAAGAAGAGGAGACTGAGAGGAGACCTTATTGCTCTCTACAGCTACCTGAAAGATGGTTGTAGTGAGGTGGGTGTGGCCTCTTCTCTCAAGTAAATAATGACAGGACTAAAGCAAATGGCCTGAATTTGCACCAGGGAAGGTTTAGATTAGATATTAGGAAAGATTTCCTTACTGAAAGACTAGTCAGACACTGGAACAGGCTGCTCAGGGAGGTGGCAGAGTCACCTTCCCAGGAGATATTGAAAAAACGTGTAGATGAAGCACTTCAGGACATGCTCTAGTGGGATGCTGAAGGGGTTTTGGTGTTTTTTTGTGTGTTTGCTATTTGGGGTTTTTGTTAGTTTGTTGGGTTTTTTTGGTGGGAGGGGGGTGGGGGGGGAATGACATTTGGATACACTTATCTTCAAGGCCTTTTCCTGTTCTATGATTCTGTGAAATCATCAAAACAATTCCAGCTATTCAACAAAAAGCTGCCATATTTTTTTTTGCCAAAGAAACACCGTGTTGAATGAAATGTATTTAGAAAAACATTACTACAAAGGGAAAACATGAGTAATCAACCTAAAGCAATGAGCCATGGAAGCTTGTTTCATGAAATGTCTTCCGGACTGTCTCAAAATATTAGACATGCTGACAGAGATACCAGAGAGGTTTTCTGTTATTTCTTAGAGAGGTGGTTTCAAATTTAGATTCCCACCTCAAAACTCTATCATATTGGTCTACCTGTCATGTTAAATTCTTGAATAGAGGAGACTGAAAGTCTGAATGTCATGAACCTCATTCCAACCAACATGCTTATGGTTATGCCTTTTTTTATTGTGGCTTTGTTGTTTTTTGGTTTGGTTTTTTTTTGTGTTTTTTTGTTTTGTTTTGTTTGAGTTTGTTTGGGTTTTTTTAATGTATGCGAATGTCCTTCCTCTAGTCCTTACATATAACATCCTCCTCCTTCCTTTAAGATGGAGAATCAAATCCTACTTCTTGCAGGCAAAGAAACTCTAATATGCATATAGAAGGAAAACCACATTTCAGGAACTTAAGCTGAACTCTCCAGAATGATGAGTTCTTGAAGTTTCTTGTTTTATTAAATCCAAAGACTTGATATGTAACATAGCCCAACTGATCTAAATCAAATGAATGAATAAATCAGTCTGCACATAAGCAGCTTTCTTTATGACATGCCATATTCTGCATGCAAAGTAATCTGCTGATAGTGTGGGCTAGTACAAAAATAATACATTCTCCACCAGGAGAAAGAAGACAGCAGAAAAGGAACTGTCCTATTTAAAGCATGCAATTTTTCCCCCCTCATGTACTCCTGAAATTACAAGACTTTGGTTTTTCTTAAGTTGAGAAAATATCCTGGGAAATGCATAGAAATACACTGTAGGTCTGGTGGGTGATTTTTCCTTAGGAAAAAAAGAATCTCTTTACAAATGAAATTAAGGAGATATACAAGCAAGTCTGGTCATACTGGAATTCCATATATTGGCATATAGATGTGATTTTGGCTATCTGCATGGAATAAATTTGTGTTGTTTGCACATTCTCTGTCCTGTACAGCTAAGCAATGACTGTAATATCAACACCAAGAGACCAAGACACATTGAAGCTTGAATCCATTACATTTTGTCATTTGTTTTGTTTCAAGTTTATAGGATGAGCTGTGAGTTTAAAAAAGTACATTTTCAATAAAAACATGGAGGCAAAGGAAATTATGTGTGGGTATGAAGTCCCACCTGGGCCTGGAGCTTTCTTGATTAGCCAAACAGGTAGAATAAAACAAACAAGACCTAATCCTCTTACCCTTTGTATCTTAATAGGCTGTGAAAATACAGACTGCAAAACACTCATCATATAATAAAAACATTGACTCATAGCAAGTTTTTTTCTTTCCTCTCATTTAAATTTTTTTTTCCTTCTTGTTTCAATCCTTCTTAGCTAATTTAGGTGTCAACCTCCCTTGTAGAAATGCTGTCAACTTTATGACATTGTTTCCATTAAAGTGTGCATTTTCCATTTTGGCAGCTCTCCTTAATAAGTGCCATCAGAATTAAAACACTTGAGGGTAGGATTATGTCCAAGTATATCCATTACGTTTGCTTGAGGAAAATAAACTGCTGTTGTCACTTGATAGGTACTTGGTCTATTACAGCAGGATTTTTTTTTTTCCCCTTGTAATTCTGCTTTACTGACTGATGCGTATTTTCCTATGACACTTCTCTGGAATTTTTTTCCCCTGACTGTATGTATCGGTCACCAGCAAAGAAAATAACATTCCAGGCATGCATCTGGTTCTAACAGATTGCAGGCACAACTACCAAGCCATCATGTCTGTTCTATAGTGTCATTCCTCAATAACCTGCTCTGCCTCCTCCAGAGTAACCCAAATGCCAATCCAGATACCTCTGAGGACAGATGAGTATCCTATCAAAATCACGTGAAACAAAAAGACACATTCATCTGACTAAACTCTTGGTAGAGAGAAAAAATGTCAGGAAATGTTAGATGCAATCTTTCCCCTGATCTTTGATTGTGTGCATCTGAATAAAAGGCTTTAATATCATCTTGCTGTTATTACCCACCTAGCTGAATGCTACAGCCCAGCAAAATGTTGTTGATAATATAGAGACATTTGACAGTGCCCAGAGAATGATGACAGAATTGTGGATCAAAGGGCAGAAGAAGGGCTACATGGAGATCACTACTGAGATATTTCATTGCATTTATATTACTTTCCAAAACCCTTAATTAGTCACTGCCATGCTTATCTATGATGTGGGAGATTTGCTGGTATCCCAACAGCCCTCTGAAAACATTCCCATTTCTTGTTCCTGTATTGAGTGCAGCTCAGTTCAAAATTCAGTTCTGTCAGATAAAGTATTGAGTCCCGAGTGTCTCTGAATGGATTAAGGCAGCTGAGGGAAAGGGATTATTCCAATAGTCTTACTACACACTCACACATATTTAGTGTCTCATGGTCAGCCTCAGGCATCCAAAAACTATGAGTAAACACTGTGCTGCCACCCAAAATGGCAAGATTTAGTTTCTTTGAAAGCAGAAAACAGTGGCAGGGAGGTTTGTCCATTTTCCTTTTTTTAACTCCCACTAGCTGACTTGTGACATTTAGTTTTGCCAGCTCCTGCAGATTTGTGTAAAATGGTCTTTGGCCCCAGGATCCCCAGTTGAATTAATTCCGCACTCATTCAGCCCTATGACAATTCTTCAGTGCCCGGAGAAGTCTGTCCTTGGTTTCCACTGTACATCTGCTGCTTCTGCATCTGCAACAGATCTTTGCCCTGTGACCAAAGCTGGGAATGGTAGTTTCTCAAAGATTTCTCTACAACTCAATCAATGCCAAGGCAGAATTAATTACTTGAGAGGTGTTTTGTCCCACTTATTTCCTGGAATGGAAGTTAAAGTAGGCTGTTGAGTAGACAAGCAAGAACCAGAGTGTAAACTGACTCATTTTTTTGTATTAAAGATGGATCCAATTCGGCTGTCCTAAAATAGTGGATAATTTCTGTTCCATTCCCATCCCAGGAAAATCACAGCAGATGCTGTCTCTGCTGTACATTCTCTGGTAGCCTGAGCAAATTGAATAGAGGAAGGGATGGCTTAGCCTCCTGCAGAAAGAAGTATCCTGTGAAAAAGCCAGCTGTAGACTGCAGCTTGGCACTGCTACCTGACTGCTAGCAGCAGGGATCAAGGACCTATGATTAAGGTGAGAGGTTCACCAGCTGGCAGTGCTTCTAGAATGAGCTCAGAGATCAGGGTGGCTCCAGATGGAACTAGCTGCTCATGCTATTAATAAATCTTGTGCTTTCTGTCCAACCCTCCAGCCCCATTCTACTCCTCAAATATCCAACCAGGCTAAAAAGTAGATTTGTGCTTCTTTGCACAACTCTAGGATAGAAAGTGAGAGGAGCCAACCCTGAAGAGTATTCTTGGCCTAAGGAACTTTCCTGAGTTGTCAGGGTAAGGGCATCATGACCCAAAGCTCTCTCACCCTTGGCATGACAGGGATGGCTGAGGAAGAGGCAAGTGCCTCGGGCTGAAGCAAATTATTTAAAAGAATCACTGAATGTTAGGGGTTGGAAAGGACCTAGAAGATCATCTAGTCCAACGCCCCTGCCACAGCAGGGG
>JANHGL010010354.1:0-39455 GCA_024611195.1 Ceyx melanurus
ATTTCAAAGTTGTTTTTTTTTCTTTTTCTTTTCCCTCTCTTTTTTTTTAGCTTGGCGATACAAAGCTCCTCAGCAGGTTGTGTTTGTTGAAAAGTTGACCAAACTTGTTGTAAGTCAGCTGCCCAACTTCTGGAAGCTCTGGATTTCTTACGTGAATGGAAGCTTATTCAGTGAGGTATGGTTCTGGGCAGTAAATGGCTTTTGAATAGCAAAGCTCCATCATGACTATGTTCAGAGTTCTCCCTGGGAGAAGTGATGATTTATTTTAATCAGAGGTTTTCAAACCATCTGGCTTTTACACATTAGAGAGATGCTGCCTTGACTGGTGAGGTGTCTTGCAATACTAACCTATAGAGGTTTGTCATATAAATTATTATTACTGAGCTGTTTCTTATGTTTTAAAAAGAATAAAAACATGCAGTGGGGTCACTTAGGATTCTGCCAGGGGTGTGTGTGTGTGCCCCAGATGCTGGAGTCACTACCAGTGTACTTTCACCTCCTCCTCCCAGCTGGCCAGCTGCCCTTCAGGGTGATCAGAAGAAATAGCACCTTGTGTGAAAGCCAGAGATGTGTAGAAGACAGTCATACAGAAACAAACCAACATTTCCTTTCTTTGGAAGAAGAGTGCTCATTTCTCTAGATGGTAGTGCTTGGAAGTCAGGATGGGTTCAAGACCAGAGCCCCAAGTGACCCAGGCTCAGGGATCTACACAGACACACTACAGGGAGTGCAGCCAGCTCCTGTCACCTCTCCTAGTCCTTCTTCCTCAGATAATCTAGTTTTTTCAAATTAGATAAATATCATCTTGATAATCCAAGAAGCAGGGAAAAAGAAGTGTTGAACCAAAATGTTTGTGCATCTAAAACTTCTCGGTTTAACAGTTGGTACATAATTTAATCTGTTGAGATTGTTTCCATCCTTACTGTCCTGCTCTACATAAATCCTTAACTCATCATAGCTACAGCATCCCATGTTATCCCTAAAGAAGAACTGCAGCCATAGGTGTCTGCTGTTCTTTGTAGCAGAAAATAAAACCCTTGGGAAAAGGCAATATGGGAGATTATTTGGTCATTTTCCTTTTCTCTGACTAACTAAAGGACAAGTTTATCAAGCTGTCAGGTGCTTATTGCCACTGTCTGTAATGCAATATGAAGTTTCCCTATGCTGGTGCTCACAGATAGTGCAGCCCTTTATGTTGAACACAATATGCAGTGTTACAGCTATTTGTGATCCTCATCTTGCATGATAAAATCAAGATAGGATGCTTACTCATAATGCTCAGTGGAGGAAGTAGAATCAAGAGTAAACCTAAATGCTGCTGACTTTCACAAAAATAATTCATTTCATAAGGGAAATGACAACCTTTGTATTTGACAACAGAACCATTGGAAATTTGACTACGAATTCACCTGTGAAGTTATTGTGATTTTTTTTTTTTTTTTTTTTTTTTTTTTTTTTTGGTGTGTGTTTTCTCTGAGTGCAATGAAAATTAAGATATTTCCAGAGAAACTGAGACTTGAACTGTAAATAAAGCTGAGGAACCCTGCTCACGAGAATGAATGCGAGTGGAAAATGCAGTGATCTTATGTCTGAACAAAACATTTTTTCCATATATTTAAAAGAAAGAGGAGGTGGTCGTTTTTCTGTTAGACTTCAAGGTGCAGCTGTTCTTCTGTTGGGCCAGGTTCTGAGCTTGTGAGAAACAAATCTGTGTAACACTTGACTTCTTCTGCTCCTTTGCTGCTTGTGGATGTCCCCATGATCCTGGGGAGGGATGGTGGTCTCAGTCCTTCTGTATGACACAAATCAACTGGGGATGAGTGGAGGAGAGGGTGACATGACCTCTGGAGTACCTCAGGGTACTCAGACTCAGGGTTTTTATGGCTTCCATCAGAAACCATGCAGATTTTCATTGTGGAAAAAACCAATATTCCACATAGGAATTTCAAGCTTTATTTTCTCTTGTTCAGCTTGTAGTTTTTTTGGGGTTGGGAGATGTTCTTTATACCCCTGAAAGGTTAACTCTGTACCTTAAAATTCTGTCAGTTGAAGATGTGTGTGGTGTTTTCAGCAGTTTAAAGAGCTGAGTTCTTTGAATCACTTTAGGTGAAGTCACGTATCTGGGGAGTAACCGTTGGTCTTACCACAAGATAGTTTTGGTCTGTCTGTGCAGGAAAGGTTGAAGATTGGTCTTCAGCAAAACCACAAAGGGAAAACAAAAAAAAAGCTATCAAAGATCAGTGAATTTTTTTGGTTGTTCTTTAATCCAGCTGTAAAGCAGTGTGAATTTTAAGTTCCTACTCGAGGTTTGAAGGAATATAGTTAATTTTCTTCTGAAAACATGAGAAGAGAGGTGGGTATTATGTGCAGCAGTGACTCTAGAGTTGGTCTCCTTGCCTGAAACTAATTCAGAGCTTCGTGCGAAAGTTTCAGAGTCTTCTTCAGATGAAGAGAGGAGAAGAGAGTCTTCTCTGTGTCTTCTGAAACTGTGAAGCAGTTTTATTTTTCTTCAGTTCCTGCTCACTTCTGAGTATTCCTTTTGCTTTGAAAATCCGAAATGCTTTATCTAAGGAGGGAATTTGAAAATTAGAGCATTTCAAATGGGTGACTTGAAAGTGAAGTGATGCTGTTTGAGATCTCTTGGCATGTCATTGCTCTGCTTGCCCAGCAGATGTTGCTGCACCTGCATAAAACAGGGGCTTTGCCTGCTGTAAAATCCTGCATCTGCACTTAACCCCGCATTGGAAATCACATTTTTGGTATAATTTACCGTGTTCTCAGCAGGCTCCACGGAAGGCTAGAGCTGCAAACAGGAAGGCTATTAGTCAAACCATGTTTTTCTTCAACTGTAACTGTCTGATGCAAAGTGTGCTCAGGTTCCTCAGTTTTCAAAGAAGCAAACGGCCCATGAAGCTTCTGAGTCTTTCTGTATTATTAGCTGAATTATTTAAAGAGCATTGTCAAGCAAATGCTGCTTCTGCAAACAAAACCCCCCTCGACCCTCCCTCATATGTCAACATTCCAAATTGCACTCATTCCAAGAAGCATCTCCCACTGCACATCCATGTCCCCCCCGGGGCAGCTTCCCTGCTAAGGAAAGAGCGTTTCTCCTTGTAAGCTTGCTGCACTGTGGATGGTTTAGCTCTCACTAACACTGCAGGGAGAAGGCTGTGACCTCATGAAGTTTGGATTGCTGGAGCCACTCTTCTGCTTGTCTCTGAGTTCAACACAGTGTTCTTGTGATCAGACAGCAGCACAGCAGCCTGCTGGGGCTCGTTGCCGTGTGCAGTCTTTTCTTGTTGAGGTGCCCTGAGTTAGCTTTTAGAACTGCAACACAAACCCCTCGCTTTTCACTTCTTCCCCTTGAAACCCCCCTTTTTCAGAATGATTTTAGCAGTGGCTCTGAGAGACTGACACTGTCCAATTTCCTTGTTTTCACAAGACTGCTGAAAAATCTGGCCAAATGGAGAGATCCAAGAAGAACGCCAGGCAAAGGCAGAATGATTTCAAGGTAAGGTATGGGGGAGAGCCTTGCCTTCTTCCAGACACTTTAGTGTCATCACCTTGAAAATCACATTTCTTAAATCATCCCTGTGCCCTTCCCTACCTTCCTCCTCTCTACCATGTGGTGCCAGCTGTAAATGAGCCACTCCAAGCTGGTCCGTGCTGCTTGAGCATATTGACTGAGTCTTTTCCTTCATTTTTCTTTCCCTTCTGATGCAGAAAATGATTCAGGAGGTGATGCACTCTCTGGTAAAACTTATCCGTGGAGCTTTGCTGCCATTGAGCCTCAGAGAAGGAGAATCAAGGCAGTATGGTGGCTGGGAGATGAAATCTGAGCTTTCTGGCCAGTGGCTAACACACGTTATCCAGACTGTGAGGTAAATGGAACTGTGAGCCTACAAAATGATGCTGTTCCTGGGATGTGTGTGCTTTAAGACAGATAGGTTTGGTTATTACATTTAATGCCCTGAGTAGTGAGACTGTATTATTTTTCAAAAATAGAATGACAAAAAAAAAATATTTATGGCAGATTTAGGATTTTATGTGTAAGTATCATTAAAAATGTCTCATGTTGTAGCCTTATTACATAATGTGTTTAATATATGCATTTTTTTACATAGCATCTTATGAAAAAGCTTGAATCAAATACTTGCCTGGTGCCACACAGACACTCTGTGAGTGAAACAGGATCTGATCCTTTAGGGTAGAAAGTAATTATCTGCATCATTTGCTGCATGTCTTCCTATTTCTGCCAAAAGGGGTGAAAACAGCTTGGTGCTTACTATAGTATTATTCTTAAATCAGAATTTAATTTCACAGTTGTTTTAGGGAAGGTGTATTCCTGTTTGTTTGGTGTGCATGCCATTTATTACAAAGCATCTCATCATCACACAGAGCTTGCTTCTGTTTGCCTGTGCAGATCTAGCCTTCAGCCTGACTCTCTGTGCTTTCCAGGCTTAGCTCTGAGTCTCTTACTGCACTGGAGATACCCAATGATATGCTTCAGATCATCCAGGATCTGATTTTGGACCTTCGTGTGCGTTGCATCATGGTGACCTTACAACACACAGCTGAAGGTAGGGGAAGGCTGCAGGTCTCTCTGCTTACTGCCATTTTTTATCCTTTTTTTTTTTTAACCTGATTAGGCCAAACCATGTTGTGGAAGATAACCATGCTTGTGACTGCAGTGGCAGTGCACCCCCCTGAGCTGTGCTGTACCTCACAAGAGTTACTCAAGTGATTCACTTTCCACTTTTCCTCCTTCCTTCACTGCAGAGTTTCATGATGTACAGACTGTTCTGATGGGCCAGTGTGTGTGAAAACCTGCATGTCAGAGCCCCCTGTACTGCACACAGCTCATCTTGGTTCTGTTTGATGATTAAACCTCCAGAAAGGGATGATGCAGGATGCCTGTGTCCATAAGGGGATATTGTTCACAGCACACAAGCTTTGGATTCCTGTCCTGCCTTAGCTCCCCATAGAAGTTGGCACCTTCTGGGTAGCAGAAGAGTTCATTTTGCATTGGCCTTCCTGTGTTTTTGAAGCCACTCTAGCACTGTGGCCCCTTGACCCTGAGTGGGGATTCTGTGCCTCTTTTACAGTGATTAAATACAAATGACATGCTGTCCTTTCTGTCTTTGCTAAATGCTAGGCAGTTGTTCTTTCATTTTTAATTAAGAACTGCAGTATAATAGACTGGAGACCAGGGTTCTTAAATGAAGTGTTTTATGTTGCAATTAAAAATTTACAAGGCAAAAAAAAAAACCCCAACCCAACAAACCCAAAACCTTCCCAATATCCCTCCCAGCTTTCCAGTAAAAGGTGTGCTCAGTGTGAGCCCTGCTGTGTCTCACAGCCCTGCCTGGTGTCACCAGCACCCTGCCTGAGTCATCTGAGAGCACTGGCAGCTTTGAAGCTCTCTGCTCGTGTGCCTAGTCATTGCAGGCCTCTGTGGCTCAGCTTTTCAAGTTCAGGTAGTTTTTAATAATGAAAATGAATGTCTCCTCCCTGCCCCCCTTCCCTCTCCTGCTCTCTCTTGCAGATATAAAGAGGCTAGCTGAGAAGGAAGACTGGGTTGTTGACAATGAAGGGTTGACATCGTTGGTGGGTATATTTCTGTGTCACTTTTCACTGGATTTTAGTATATTTTTTTTTCAAAGTGTCATGAAACTAGTTTCTATACTTGCCCGAAATTGAATTACTTGGGACTCTGTCTCTGTGTGTGTACTGCTGTCTGTAGTTTAATGAAAACACACAAACACAGGAAGCTGATAAATACATTTCTGTTTGTTTGTTTGGTTAGTCAATTACACCATCAAACACAAAGTTGTTGGTTTTTTTCAATGTTTCTTTTTACCACTTAAACTGTTATGTCTGAAGTAACTTCAGACATAACATGAGGTGATGATGATGATACTGCTGGGCAGCAATATTTCCAAAGGTGCAAAACAGGAAAAAAAACCCCAACGTAAATAAAAACTTTGTAGATTTGTGCCATGAAATAAAAATAAATAGGAATTGGCCATCAAGATAGGTAGCATGACTTTTAGGGTTATTAAAGGTATCAGTATAGTTAGTGCCCACCTCTAGCATGATTCTGCTGTGATAAAACAATAACTTTAATTGTTAAGCATCTTACTTTAGGGATGGTTTACTGAAATAAGTTATTTTTGAGGTCACCCCGAGTTCAGTTCACATGGAAGTGGTTCATAAGTCAGTAGGAACATACCATGGAATTGGCCTGCAGCTAAATAAATAGGTCACTGATATGTTATAATGAGAATCTGAACTGAAAAGCAACTAATTTAGGAGGTTGCCCACACACAAAACAACAAATGGCTTGAAACCAAATTCAGATAAATTAGTGAGATGCTTTCTGGAAATAAACAGCAGTGAGTAATGCCTGAAACAGGGCGAGCAGGAGGGGCTGCTCAAAACAATCTGCGAAAGCAGAGAGGGCCTGTGGGAGGGAGAAGCTGCTCTGTCTGATCTCAGAACACTCCACGGGCTGCCTGTGACTCTCTGCTGCTATAAATATTGCCTGGAGCTGAGTAGGAGGCCTTGAAGCCATCACAATACACCGTGGGAAGGAGTGTGTTTGTGCTCGTAGTAGTGTAACCAGGGCTAGGCTGCTGCCCCTGGTTCCTTTGCCACCAACTTGGGCAGCTCCCTTAAGCAATCACAGAATAATCCTGGTTGGAAAGGACCTCCTAGATCAGAGTCCAACCAGACCTACAACAAAACCACCTAAACCTGGCCATTAGAAAGAAAAACACCAGCCCCCTCCATGCCTGCCCTAGAGCATGTCCTGAGGCACCAAGTCAGCTCCTCACTCCTGTTCTTCTCCTTTTAAATGTGTCTGAAAATACCAAATCCAGATTGTCTTGGCTGCTGCTTGTCATGATTTGCAGCTTTCCATCCAGGCATGGCTTTGTGATCCACCTCCAGAGTGTACACAAATAAAAGTTACTCCTAAGCCTGATGTTAGTGATGTGCCACGAACATTCTACTGGACAAAAAGCACATTTATGTGGCTTAGAATATATAGATTTTTTTTTCATCTATCTCCAGATGGCTGATGTCCCAGAGCAGTGGCACACCTCTACCCTGTACAGCAGCTTCCTGCCCTGTACCAGCAGCAGCCTCACTAATAATAATAATTTTTTTTTAAAAAAAGGTGTTACTTAGCAGGGAAGAGAGAAAAACAAGGAAAATCTGACTAATGCTGTCAACTTGCACTTTCGGGGTGAAATTGATACCTGCAGCAAGGCATTTCTACTTCAGGTTTGGAGGGCTGAAGGTTTAAAAAGCCCCTCAAGCCAGTGGGTTTTTTTTTTCCTTCATCATGAAAATCTATTTCAGTGGTTTTTTTCTTATAAATGTTTTGCTGAAATAAAATGCAGCCATTTCAGATATCCCAGGTGAAGTGTAGATGGAGGAGGGAGGGTGTCACAGGGTCATGTTGCTGCCAGGATAGGGTGATGCTGCCATTGAGCTATGGCAGTGATTCCATGGGGAAATAAAGAGAACATCACTGCAGGGGGGTCTTCTGGTGACTCAATTGTGTTTAGTTTGCTTTTTTGGGGGATAATAGGGAAATTAGGAGGTTACCCTGTGGCCTGGCAGGTTTTGTGTGGTTGTGCCCTGGGTGTCTTTCCCCACAGCTAACGAGCCCTTTGCCTTTCAGCCCTCCCAGTTTGAACAGTGCATTGTCCACTCCTTGCAAGCTCTCAAAACTGTGCTGGACTGCAAGCCTGGGGAGGCCAGTGTAAGTTCTGCTTCTGGTTTCATGCTTTTGCTGCCAATGACAGCTGGGTTTCAGAGAATGGTGCAGGGCTTTGAGTGTCCTCTGCAGTTTTTCCATGTACACCCTTTTCCCTGCTGCTGCCTCTGGGGATTGTGTTTCCTTGGCTGGTGCTATTGTGTGTGCACTGGGCAGGGTGGCTCTACAGTTAAATTTTTAAAGCTGTTTTTCTGAAATGTAATTTTCAGAGAGCAGTAGATATGACTTTCTATTAAAACAAAACAAAAAAAAAAGTGGGGAGCATTCCCAGGAGTGACTCTTCACTCAGTGTTGCATCCAGACTGCTTGCAGTACTTAAAATCAGCTTTTTACTGCTGTAAACTTTATTCTAAATCAGGAGTCCTGATTGTCCCCATCCACTGAGTACCCTGAGGCCCTGACTGATGTTCTCTTTCAGGTTTCAGTGATCTAGGGAAGTGTAACACTTCCCTGAGGTCCCCTGGGCCTCTGCTATGGGTATTGTTTCTCTTTTCTCTTCCCTCACTTTAATTTTTGTGTCTGGCTTGTGTAGTTTTAATGAACATCATTCAAAAGCACCCTCAGTGCATAGTGAGCCCTTCTGGCAGGGGGCAAAGATCTCTGAATGTCCTGGGAATTTGTGCCACAGTTCCATGAGCCAGCAGTGATGTGTCACATGTCACCAAGGGCTTCTTCCCTTTTGGTTTGGTTCCTCCTCATGCCTGTCAGGCTGCTTACTGGGACTTGTATTCCCTCTCCACATTTTTAGGGTGAGGAAAAACTGAGATTGATCCAGGAGAATACCCTGTGTCCCAGCAGCCATCCCAATAACTGTGTCACCCCTTTAGGGATAGGTTACTGAGGCCTTTCTTGAGGCCACGTGGAGCTGTTCTGCTGAAATGATGTGCTTGCACCTCCAGGTTTTCCAGCATCAGAGAACCCAGGAGGACGTGTGCCAGCTGAGCATTGGGATCATGCAGGTAACTGGGAACACCAGCCACCAACAACAGGGCTTAGTGCCCTGCCCACCTCCCAAGGGCACCTTTGGTTGGTGACTGTTATTCCTGACACACTCTGGGGTGCTGAGAAACGTTTGGTTTTGCAAGTCTGAATCTGATGATATCAGATCCTTGGAGAGAGAGTTAAGTGGCATAACACAGAATTTCACTGATTGTGACTGCTCAAGCTTTTACTGGTGATTGAGAAGCACTTGCTGAGCTGGTGTCATCCAACCCTGATACACTGCAGCAAAAAGAGCAGTGCTGATTTTCATGAGCTGCAGATCCAGCTTTCCATTTTTCCAACAGAAACCAACATTCTTTAGAGCAAAATCAGATTAAAGACAAAAACAACAAACCAACAAACTGTTGAGATTGAACACCTGAAAGCTGTGAGCTGCTCCTGCTTTGTGCAGCAGCAGGTTATCACCACACAACTGCAGACATGCTTGATGCAAATCACTCAGCAGGATTTAAAACTCCCTTGTTTTGCTGCAAGTGAAGTGTGGTGCATTTACCAGTGAAAACAGGCATTCAAAAGGTGTAACTGAAATGTTATTGTAGGTATGTAAGGTTTCAGACCAGAGGTGGTGATGATTGTTCTGCTCCTATGGACTGTAGTAAAAGTGAATTTGAGAATCTTTTTAGTTCTGACAGAAAATGCAGATCCTGCTTTATTGTTCCCTAGGTCTTCATAGACTGTTTGGAACAACTGAGCACCAAACCTGATGGTGACATTGATACAGCACAGTAAGTAAAATAAACAGGAGCTGCTTGTGGTGCTCTGGACTTGTGGGTGCAAGTCTCAGGGTCCCCTGGTGTTGTTCCATCCCCTCTGGTGCTCTGTGGTTCTTGTGACTGCTACTGCCTCTGGTTAGTGATGCTTTGAAATGAGAGAATATACTTCTCATGCCAAACATCACATAATGAATGTTGTGCATGGTAACAAATCCTTGTAGCTCTGTGTTCTGTGACAGCAGTTGGGTCTGATATGTCAGTTGGGTCTGACATGACAATACATGGAATGAGTTGTCCCTGTCACTAGGTAACGTCTGGTTGTGGAGAAACAGCCCCTGCTTTTCTTCTTTCCTATTTCAACTGGTTCTATTGGTGTTTCTGATCAACCCTTGAAAGTCTGTTCAATAATTGCTCATGGGAGACCAAAGCAAGTCAGAGCAGCCTGAGTTTCCAGCAGTACCAGTGGTTTGTGGGAAGCCAGAGACTGGCAACTAGTGGTACCTGCCATTTTCATGAGAAAAAGGGAATTAACAAAGGCTCCTAAGTCCCCTTTATTTTGCTGTTTGTATAATTCTGGCTGGATAGGTGTGAAAACTAAATGCAATTTGCAGCCAGCCAGCCAAATTATAGAGAATTAAGCTTCTTTGAAGAAGGAAAGATGTCTCAGGTCTGTGTGTGGAATAGTGCTGCCTGTGCACAAAGCTCCTGCAGGCTGTGACCACCCCAGAGAAATGGGGCATCCTGGGCTGCTTTGTGTTGATTATTGCTCAATGCAAGATTCCATTTGCACCCACCACGTCTAAGATAATCCAAAGCTCTATACTACTCACTTTCTAAACAATATTCTTAGTCTTTCAGTTGATGTTTCATCTCCAGACTTGTTTGGAAGCCTTCATGAAGACTCCAGCCTTTCTTCAGTAAGTTTGGCTTCTGTTTCTCAGGGCTGATGTGCAGCTCAGTGTTGCTCCAAGCTACAGGAATGTGGTGCTTTTTTTAAACTAAGTGCTTCAGCTTTTTTGTTTTCCCTTTTTTAGAGACCACTTCTGCACTCTAGATTAATATGTATATATTTTTTTAATAGTCTTGACACTTTGACTTTGGCCAATGTACTGTTTTTATAGTCACTTAGTAGCTGATGCAAAAAAAGTGGCTGTTCCCTGAAGGAAACCTAGGGAGAACCTCTTGTGCAATTCCTATTCCTTAGCAGAGCATCTCAGTGGTGCCAGGGCCCAGCTTTGCCTCATTTCCAGAGCAGTGAGCATTGCTGCTACCCCAGAGAACTGCCAATTGCCAAATCAGACAAGTTTCTGAACTGCAGACTATAATAATGAGTTATTTATATCATTTTATTCATGCAACGCATCGATTTTGATATTGATTATTGACAGAGTAACTTTTTCTGGCTTTGACTTCCTCCAGTGTCTCACAGGTACGAATGTTTAAATAAAAATCAACAATTTTAGACAGTGCTTGGTTTCCATGGTATCATGTTGGGTTTTTTTTCCCCAGAACTCTTTATCTTCTCTTTGTGTGAGGTAGCAGGTGGCTTCTCATCTCCAATACACAGGAGCTGTTCTGAGCCTGGAAACCAACACCATTTCTAGTCAGATCTGCACTGTTCTGGTGGTTTTGCTGCCAAATAATTTCATTTTCCACATATTTGCCGGGGTTGATTTTGAATGTTCATCTGAGGGAGAAAAATGTTCTGCTGGAGAAGGAGAGTGGAATAGGACAGAGCAAATCTATTTAAATATCAGTTCTGTCTGGTTTGGTTCTTTGTCTCTGGAAGCTACACCTTATCACATCAAGGGTAGGGAAGAGCCATTCTGGTGTCTCAGCTCCAGAATGTATTTGACTGATGTGTGATTAAAAAGTCCTTTAAGAACAGAGATAACTTAGAACCACCTAGATCATTTTATTCAGATGAACTGCTGGAATTGTGAACCTTCTGGTTTTTTCAGCTGGGTGAGTGCACTTGTTCAGGACCTGGCCTCCCTCCCGTGCTTCAGCCAGCTCCATGTGAAAGTGAAGACGACCTTCAGTTCAATTTATGGTGGTCATATTTCTTGAAACAAAGTAAAAGGCAGAGAGAGCTTCCTGGAAAGCTGTCCAAGCCTGGTGTTTGTGAGGTCCTGCCCACGGGTCTGTATTAGTCACAGCGATTCCAGCGAAGGCCCCAGATCCTAGAAGCAGCAGCATCAATGTGCAATCCTCAGACCTAAAACCATCAAATCCCTCCCTTCTTGGTGTTTTACTGACAAAAAACAAGCCCTTGTGAGCTTTGTGTTATTTATCAGCATGTTTAGCACACGCAGAGTCAATAACATTAATGTTTGCAGTGTTGGTCGCGCTGATACTGTTTGCGTGGGTTTTTTTCTAACTATGGTATTTCTTATTCCCTTCATTAAATTTTCAGGAGCAGAGGCTTCTAATTACCCTCAGTAACTGTCGCTACCTGGAACGTCACACCTTCCTGAACATAGCTGAACACTTTGAGAGGCATGGCTTCCAGGGCCTTGAGAAGATAACACAAGTAAGTGAGGGCTGAAGCATCATCACTGCTCGAGGGGAACCAGGCTGCCTTGGTTCAGTCCCTGAGGAAATCAGCTCTTTGATAGCCAGGACTCTGGGTGAGCCTCCTACCAAGGAGTGAGGCTCTCAGCATCCCCTGGGCACAGCTGCACCCCTCACTTGGCTGCATCCCTACAGGGCTGGCAGAGCAAATGTGATGTAACGTGTGTTCAAATGGCAAAGCTTATCAGATTTCTTAGTAAGGCTGTTGAATGTCACTGTGTCTTCTCAATGCAGCCAATAAAAGATAGTTATCTCTGAAATAGACTTGATAAATAATTTCTTCTGGCAATCTGCATTACTGGTAGCTGTTAGTGAACTAGTTCAGGCTTTTTGTTGTGTTTTGGGTTGGGTTTTTGGTGGGTTTGGTTTGTCCTTTTTTTTTTTTTTTGGTGGGTTTGGTTTGTTGTTTTTTTTCAAAGAATAAAAATGTCAAAGTGGGTGGCAGTAGCTGTCTCATTTTCCTGCCTTTTTGTAAAGATTAATCATTTTTTTATGAGAAATGCTATGACTTAATCCTAAGGACCATCAAGCAGGTTTATTTCCAGAAACATTTATTGGTTGGAAGTCAAGTGTTATCTTTTCCTGTAGAGAGGGTGAGATTTCCCTCGAACTGATGTAGTGCATCCTCAGTCCTGCTCTGCCTGAACCCTGCTTGAATTTGTCTCTCTGGAGCAATTCTGAATAGCATTTAATTGGTAGACTCCTAAATAAATCTATAAAACCAAATACCAACATCTATGTCATCTAAATAACCAAATGTAGAGCAGATAGTGAGAAATTGTCGTGTTACAATTAGTGGATCTGAAGTGTAACATGAAAATAATTGTGTTTCAGGGTGAAAATTATTAAGGGCATATTTTGAAGCATGGACAAAATGAGGTTTTTACCTGGTGCAAGGTCAAGACCTCCTGATATGCAGGAATTGTGTCATTAGGCACTTACAGAGTGATCTACCTGCTTTGGCTTTCCTTGGACTTGTCCCAGAAATATCTGAGTAAAATCAGGAGAAAAGAAATAAATAAATTGCAGTGGGTAGGATGAACAAATAATAGGGAAGTTGCTGGGGTTTTATGTATGTAATTGTGAATTGACATGTGTAAGTAATTGCTGCTTTTTACTGAATATTAAAGATGACATGAGGTAAATCTTGACTGTTTATTATGGTCTTTCTCTTTTTTGGCTTTTTTTTTTTTAGGTTAGTATGGAATCCTTGAAAGATCTGGATCAAAGACTGTTTGAAATGTACATTGAATTCAAGGCAGATCCAATAGTTGGGTCATTAGAACCTGGCATTTACGCAGGATATTTTGATTGGAAAGATTGTCTTGTTCCTGCAGGTAAATATCTGCTTATTAAACTCTGAAATTACTTTAACAGTGATTGATAGGAGCTAAAATATACTGTACAATTAAAAACTTTTTTCTAGTCTAGTGTTTTTAACTTTTGACAAGTTCTTTTAATAAGTTCTTTCTCACAGGTTTTACTTAATTCTTAAATCACTTCTCAAATGCCCCCAAATGATTAAGGCAGCTTTTATCCTTGATAATCTCTTTAATACTTATTTTTTGTGATTATTTTGCTTCATTGCTTATATATAATAGAAAGCATTATAAAAGAGACTGTTGGTATTTTCTTGTGAGGCTCATTGAGACTTGTTTGGGATTTACTTTTTTTTCCCCCCAGAGAATCTGGCTCCTTCTGTAACGGGCATAATTATGGTTCTGGAAAGGTAAAATGATGAGAAAATGCAAACTGTATCAGGAGTTAAACCATCACAGAGGGGCAGGTGGAAGGTATGGAGAGTGACTGAGTTGTTAGTCATCCTTGAGGTGCTTTAAGAGCCTCTGTGCTCAGGAAGCAGAACACAAATGAGTCTTTTCAGTTGTCACTGCCAGGCACATCTGAGCACTTGGGTGCTTTGAGGGGCTGGTTTGTCATATCTAAAGCTAACAGATCTCAGTCACTAGCCCCTGAATGCCTGGGTCATGCCAAGCAGAAGGGAGTTGCAGTATCACAGCAGATGGCATTTGTGATTTCTTCTTTAATTATCAGTGAATCCCTGGCTGACGTGACCATTCTTGGCTTGATCATTCTGGTTATGGAAAGATTATCTATCATCCACGGGGAACTAGAAGGAAGGATGAGAGGAACTGTAATAAATGAACAGTTCTGAAGAAGAAATTGGTGAAATTCAGCAGCCTGCTTCTGAGCAGGCTTTGGAAAATACCTAATACTCCAGTTTAGTGCTATGCTTCTGTCCGAGTGGGAAAAGCACCAACCCTGCTCGCTTGGGCAACTGTCCTGTGACTATCAGACATTCTGCATGTGTTTTTTGTTACAGTTTAAATATGAGGGAGGGCAAATTGTTAGCATGGGGCAAATTTTCATTTAGCCTCTGAGCTCAAGCTTTTATTGTTCATTTTTTTTCAGCACTCACTCTCTTTTCAATCTCAAAGTTCTGAGTGTCAGAAGTAACTTGTGCACAAAGTCATTATATATTTGCCCCTTTATTTTGATCTGAGGTGTGACTGCTGGTGTTAGGCAGGGTTATTAACTTAATTAGATTTATTGCTAATAAATAACTTTCATTTAAATTCTCATTTTAATTTCAACGTCGACTTCTGAGTCTTTACAACAAAGACTTGCAGTTTAATGTGCAGCAACAATGAAATATAGTTTGGTGCTTTTTCTTGCTTGAAACTTTGTTCTGATTTAATATATGGTATTAACAGAATTAAGAGATGAAAGGAAAAATGGGAAACATAGTGGTGATCAGTTGCCAAGTATGTTTTTAGATGATTTTTTGTGTGTAGTGGCCAATGTGCTAGTTCAGGGTAACAGTAATTTTTGTTTGTGTTCATTCTTCTCCCTTCTGGTATTAAGTTGTGTTCTGTTGTTTTATTTTTTCCCTTAAAAGCTTACATTTTCTCTTAGTCACCTGATAAAACCAGGCTCTGTGATCCCTCCTGGGTTCCACTTTTTTGGAGGTGGGGTAGGGAAGATTTCAGTGTATGGAAGCTTGTGCAGTGTGGGCACTCAGTGTTTCAGATGCCTAGTGGGAGCTTTAGCATGCAAATGGCAAAATACTTTTAATAATGTGGCAGATTTCATTATATTTTTATGTAGCTGTTGAAGATGCAAGGAAATAATTTGAGACTCTAGCATGTGGGGATTTCTTTGCCACACAAAGTGGGTGTTCACTTATTTTTCTGAGGAATCCAGGATTAGTGATCTCTCTTCATAAATTATTTTAAGTGCTTGCTGCTCTGCAGTCCAGCCAACATTCACTCAGAGCACACAGAGCTGCAGAGGCTAGTCTGAAAATCCTTAAAAATCTATATTTTCTGTTCAGATATTGGGTGGGATTTTTTTTTTCTTGTAGTATTTACAATTTCACGTTGCATTGAAAGTTTCAGGTGATTTCACACTTTGAGCTGAGAGTTGGTTGTTTCTGGTTTTCAGATGTTCATTCTGTACTTGGCATAAATTGAATGTAGTAGAGTTAAATCTGAATTTCTTGTGTGTTAAGGGAGCATTGTTTGAAACATTTCAAATATATCAAATGCCACTTACAGTAACAGATTTCAGTGCATCAGCTCTGCTAAATCAGATTTGAAATACTTGTCACATCTCTTATCTGGTACTTGTCTAATTTTAAAATCTCATAGAAAACTTCTACTGGCAATAGCCTGATGAAAAGGGACTCAGCAGTTAAAAATGAGATATCAAAAGGTGTATTTAATTTGCAGTTACACAGTGACATACTTGTCAAGCCAAACTTCTCTTCCTTTGTCTAATTGGGGGCACCAGCACCCTGCTTACAGGCAAGATGACAAGTGCATTTACAGCTTAAAAACATTTGGATATAGTAGAAATCCTTTTCTTTTCTTTTCTGAGATACAGGCAATTGCTTTTAGAATGAAATGTGCAAAAGAGTTTGGTTGGAAATCTCTGTAACCCTTTAGATTTCTTCTAAAACTTCACGTGGGTGGCTTCAGGATTATCCTGAGAGGTGGAGATGGTTTTGAACTCCAACACATCTCAAGCTGTTGGTGTCCTGTGTTGAGGAATTGCCTGTTTTTTTTTATGCTTTAGGAAGGCCAAATTCTGCTGTTTGGATGGAGAGACAGAACGTGCCAGTTGCTGCCAGAACAGGAATAATCCAGTGATGCTTTTGCAGTTCTATTGTGGATAAGAAATGCCATAATATTAAGGAAAAAAACAGTATTTGGTATCAGCAAATAAAGTTGTAGCCAAGTCATAGTCCCCTAGCTCAAATTAGGAAGGATCAGAGGTTTGTGTGTGATATTTCAGTGGGAATTTCCCAAGTTAAGACTTTGCTTTTAGCCTAAGCAAGCTGAGGGTGTCAGAGCTGCCCAGAGAGGTTGTGGGGTCTCCTCTGGAGAGATTCCAACCCCCCTGGACACTGCCCTGCTGGGCCCTGCTCTGGGTGACCCTTCTGGGGCAGAGGGTGGCACCAGAGCATCTCCAGAGCTCCCTTCCCACCCAAAACTGCCAGGTCCTGTGATCTTAGAACCCTGGGGTTTGCCCAGGGCAGGTCCCAAAGCCTCGGTGCCCTCGGTGAACCCACTGCTCAGGTCCTGGGGGTGGTTTGAACTGATGCCTAAGGGTTCTGTGGTCCAGCCCCACTCCTTTCTGAGCTCCAGGTGCAACTGGGTGTTTTCCAGTCCCTGGGTGTGTGCAGGGGCTGGGGATGTGTGGTGTAAAAGCACTGATGGAGCTGCAGCCCCGGGCTGTGGATGGGCACTGAGCTGGCAGAACTGGCCCCTTTGCTCCCTGCCTCACCAGCACCAGCACTTAAACCTGGTTTTAAGTTGAATATTTGAGTGTAACAGAAAAAAATCTCAGCCTTCCATCCAAAAACCCTATACAGAATTCAGCCTGGAGCATGTTCTCTCCTTAGCCAAGTTATCAAGCCCTTGAACTCTTAGTTTTTAAGTGGGAAAATGTGATGGACTCCTAAGAGTACAGCAGATCCATTGTCATAAAAAGCATTTCATTAGCTTAAAATTTCTTTACACGATGAATAGCAATTTAAATTTAATGAAACACTTAAACTTTATTGATGTGTGGATGAAATTATAGTGTTGGACTTGTTCAGTGGTTTGAAGTAATTCAAAATTATTAAAAGCCTTTACTTTGAACTGTGAAAAATCTTAAGCTTTCCAGTTATTGTGGGTCACTCCTGAGTCCAGATAGCTTCCAAATGTTAATTTTGGACTTGAACGATTTTGAAGGATCTATTGTTCAGGTCATGCAAAGACATTCCTCTTCTGAAATCTGTGCCCTTTTCCAAATGCTGCAGGGACTCGGTGAAGCTGGGAACTTAAAAACTATGGAATAGTCACACTGGGAGCCAGTGCAAATTCTCACCTCTGCTCTAAGCACACCCTCTCACCAATGCTCTGTGTGCCCCAGCAGCTTTTAGCTCTTTTTTGTCTTTTTTTTTGCCCATCAGAGCAGAGGGCACTGAGGGTTGGGTTGGCTTTGGTTCAGATGTTTGGGCTTTTTTGGTTTGTTTTACTGCAGTTACATCTCCAAAAGCTGCTGTGGTCTGGTTCCAACTCACTGCTTATTGAAAGAGACAGACAGATAAAAATCTTCATGGAGATCACTCTATGGAAGTTTTTTTCCCCATTAATTGATGGTATTTGTGAGTAATTACCGTGGATTTGCTGATTTGAAGGCACCTGATCACAGAATACGGGGCAGTTTCAAATACAGGCTGTGGCATAAGAAGAATAGAATATAGAATTGCAGTAACAAAACTATACTCTAAAGACAGAAAAACTGTATTTTAGTGCTGCTGTCTGCTCAAAGCACCACATTCAAAGTTTCATACTTTAAAAAACCCTCTTTTAAGAAGTCCACTTTGTGCCACAGTTGCCTTTTCTCCTCAAAATACATCTTTCTGAAGTGACTGTGACAGACACAGGACACATTTTTCTGGTGACTGAGGGGTTTTTCTGCAGCTTGGAGGTTGGACAGATGCAGGACAGGTTGGACAGCTGCAGGACACAGCTGGATGCTGCAGGACACAGCTGGATGCTGCAGCTATTGGTGTCTGTATTGCCCCAAAGACTTTCTCCATCAAACCAGTCTCGTTTGGATCAGTTGGCTTCAGGTTTTTTTTTTATTTCTTATAATATTTGAGTGACAAGCAAAGTAAATTCATAAACATAGTATATCTGTGAGCACACTCTTGGTTTATGGAGCTGCTGTCACTTTGCATGTGACAGGCTGTTATTACAGCACCAGTGACTTCAGGAATTAGGAGAAGAACACGCAGCTTCCTGAGCGTGAGTCTGTGTTTTGAAAGGTTTTCATAATTTTAGGTTTTATAAAATCATGAAAGGACACCTTCAGGGTGCCTTAAAAATGATGTGTTTGAAAGGAAAAAAAAAAAAAAAGTAATATTCTCGCAGACTATGCTTGGTTTGTGTTAATGAAAGGAAATATTGCTTGAGATTTTGGGAGCCAACTGCTCTCGGTTTTGATAGAGATGTTGATTTTTTTATTTGCATGCCTTACAATTAAAGCAGTGACTTGCTTTTCCCATTGAATTCAACCTCACCATACCAGGGATAGGTGATTTTTCAGCACCTTACAAGTTAGTAAGTTTTCTCAAATGAAAATCCTTCAGCATTAAAGTGATTCTTACAGTGCAATCCTAGTGATCGTAGAACTGTGTGATGCTGTGACTGCTATATGCTGAAATTTGGGGGTTGGGGAGGGAATTAGCTGCAGTTTTTCCTTAGGGAGACTGCAGAAGTTTTTCCCTAGGAGGCCACCCTGGAGCTGATGGATTGCTGGTGGAAGGGGCTGAGGCATCCTGAGGTGCATTCATTCCCACGTCGAGAAGGACGGTTGGTTAGATCTCAAAATCTCTCACACAAATTTCATTCTTCAGAAGTTCTTTTTTCCCCCACTCAGGAAGAGCAGTGGTTTTGGTTTGGATATTATGTATTAAGTTTGGTGAAATGTCTTTTCTTGTAGTGCAGTTTTGTTGGGTTTTTTTTCATCTGCCTCAAACCAGCTACTTTAAATATCTGATAGTTTGATATTAAGCTGAGCTTATAGAGCCACTCAAAGCATTTTAAGCTTAAAAATACCAGGGTCATATATCTCCTGTGCTTGGCTACAGATCATTGATGCCTCTCTGTGCAACTCAGTATGGTTTGCAGCATCCTTTGCTCGTGACCTTTAGGCCTGGGTTGGTTGGTAAAAAGCCATTTACACTTTATTACTGCATTTGGTGGAAAAAATGAAAGTGCATCCAGCTCTTAACCAAACCCTCCTGAGAAAATGCACACCCATCAACCTGGCCTGCTGTGCCTGCACATCTCTGAAGGGTTAGGTGCTAGAGGACATCTCTGCCAACACTGGATGCTGGGAAACATTCCCTGCTCATTGCAGGGGTCTTGGGCTAGGGCAGCTTTAGAGGTCCCTTCCAACCCAAACCATTTGTGATCTTCCCAAGTGAGGCACCATTGGGCTTCACATCCCCTCTGTAGTCTTTGGCCTTTACAGGTCTTTGCAGGTGTTTAGGTATCTTCTAAAGAAGCAAGCAGGCTATTTTCTGTCTCGAGGAGCAGTTGTGTGTAGTCAGGATCAGGAAGCAGCAAGTATTTGGGGTGCAGAGTTGTTCAGCTGCCCCTGGGATCCCTCTGGCAGTTGGGATGGAGCAGGAAAAAGTTCAGAACAGCCTCAGCAGCTTCATTTCTTTAAAGGCATCAGTTTTGCCTGTGCACAGGGGCACAACCAGTGTTATTCTCGTGGTCTCTTGCGGGCTGATGTCTATGTGTGAGTGAAGACACAGATCTCAGCCCTGCTGCTCCAAGCCAGCTGCAGCTCGGAAGCGTTTGGGATCTTATTCCCGTTGCTTAAAGTAAAATAAACTACAAGTAACATAAGCCTTGAAAGCCTCCTTCATGCTGAATGCTGTTGGAGGGCAGTTCTGTGGCTCCTTGGGGTGACATTCCCCATGTTCCATCAGCATGCTGTGGTGGCTGAGAACAGGAGTGAGGAGATTGATGTGGAGACCAACACGGGGGGCCCTGGGATCTCAGACTGTCTGGGCTCTGACTGCCATCAGGCTCCATCCCCCCCTCAGTCAGAGCTGTGCTTCAGAAAAGCACTTTCCCACATGATTACCAGTAATTTCTTCATTACATCTCAATTACTGATGGCTGGGTTTTCAGGTCACTATTAGTTCTGGTGGTTCCTGAGGCGCCCGGGTGTTTATCTTCACCATCAGCTATGCAGAGAAGAATTTCAAGGAAACATTAATCTGATTCACAGTTTAATTAGTATGGAGCTAGTAAGAACAATAGATTTATCAAAACATTTTCAGTTTTACCAAGAAAGGTCTCTAATGAGCTATTTATAGCTCATTTGTACCTATTTTTGTCAGTAGTCTAAGGACTGACTTAGGACAAACGGGTTAAAAAACAGGAAATGTGGTTAAATAAGTGGGTAATCTCTCCAGAGAGTTTCCAGTTTGCCCACACGTTCACATTTTCTTCTGAATGTGCTCTCAAAACAACACTAGCTACAGTACCTTGAAATCCAGCTCCTCTTCAAGGAGGGAATGTTTCCAGCAACAGCAGGAAGTGGCCTGGGGAGATTTCACCTCCTTGGGGCTCTGGAGTCTCTGTCTGTCAGCAGAGGGGTTTTCTGCTCTGGTGACACCAGAGTGTGACATTCAGCTGGCTCTTGTGCACCCCACAAATCCTTAAAACCCCCTGAGTGCTGTAATGGGATCTTAGCTCTAGGCTGATTTTAAATAACCACTTTCCTCCACCTTCACCTTTTCTTTTGCATTTGGGCTGTGTTTATTTAAGATGCTATGCACATATCTTTTAGAATATATATGATCATGTCCAGAGGTGATAAAAATAGTGTTATTAATCCTGCTGTGAAGTGAGGAGTCCCCTGAACAGGCTGGGAATCCAGCATCCAGCTGTGTCCTGCAGCATCCAGCTGTGTCCTGCAGCTGTCCAACCTCCAAGCTGCAGAAGAACCCCTCAGTCACCAGAGAAACGTGTCCTGTGTCTATCACAGTCACTTCAGAAAGATGTATTTTAGGGAGAAAAGGCAACTGTGGCACAAAGTGGACTTTTTAAAAGAGGGTTTTTAAAATTAAATGTCCATTTAATGCTCCAAGAGCATTTCTGTCTCTGCAGAGCAGAAGCAGTAACTGAGCTGAAGCTGCTCCTGGAGCTGCTCGTTACTCGATTTTGACAGCTAGTAATTACTCGCTTTTATAAAATCAACTGGAGAATGATTTGTGAGTCAAAACAAGGAGGGAATACAATAAACAAAGCAGCTGAAGTGGTGATAAAGGTTGTGGCTGGTGGAGCTCTTGTAGTGGCCAGTTAGCTGTGCCCTGCTCTGAGCATCACCCTGCTCTGAGCATCACCCTGCTCTGAGCATCACCCTGCTCTGAGCATCACCCTGCTCTGAGCATCCTCCAGACAGGTTTCTGCAGCTGGCTGCAGCCAGGGAAGCTGCCAAGTGCCATGGCAAGCTCATTTTGAGTGGTGATAAAGAACAAAGAGGCTTGTGTGGCTGCCTTGATCTAGAGAGCAAAGCCCAGGTCGGATGCTCGGGGCTGATTTCCCATCAGCGAGGGAGGAACCTGCAGAGTAGAGGGGACCTGCTCTGGTTTGTCCAGGGGGAAATTCCAACAGCACTGGTGTGTTATTGTTTTTCTGTAACTTGCTGTTCATTCAGAGCTCTGTGGGGTAGATGGTGTCACTGTGTGGGTGGGGGCCCTCAGCACCCCTCATCCTGCACAGGGCTGGAGGGCACGGGGGGCTCCCCAGCTCTGCCAACAAAGCTTCTGCCTCTGCCACACTCAGGAGCCTGTCTGGAAAGGCACAGGCTTCCTGGAAACTCAAGCACTGGCTTTTCTGAATGAGGTTTTGCATCCACTGTAGTCATGGTAAATAATAGCTAGCTCTTACAATTCTTTTCCAGAAATACTTAATAATTAAGGGCACTTTCTGTGAGGCAAATGCAGTTTGCTCTCAATAAAGTTTTCATTCATAATGGAATTTTAATTATTTCAGTTGATTCCTGTGTTTGAATCAGACTGTCAGTCGCAGTAAATTTTCCCTGATAATAAATGTTAGATATATAAATAGGTTTTGGGGGCAACACCTTTATTCAAATGCATCTTGTGTAGCCCAAGGAATGCTCTTGATCCTCCTGGGTAGCAGGTGCCACCCTCTTCTTTCATGTCATCCTGGGATTCTAAATCCAAATTCCTTGTAGATATATATTTTTTTATTTTTTTTTTTCAAATCCAAGAGCTCTGAAAGACTCAATAAACAAATTTACTCCAGATAGCTTCACAACACCAATGCAATGTAAAACATTTTTTACTATACATACCTCCTAGCTCCACAGCCTGAGTCTCTGGAATATTTGGCATGTAAGTTGTATTAAATCATGTTTATTTAAGGCTTCATGCTAAAAATAAATATTTTAGTGTGAATTTTGTCACTCTTTGTGCTGCCTCTTGTTCGTTTGTGGCAGATGGAGCTTTGCCATGCTCTGGTTGGTGTCAGGCAGGTATGGGAAGCCTGGAGCTGTTCCTCAGGTCTCCTAAAACCCCAGTACCAGGCATGTCTGCAAAGATCACTCATTTGATTTTATTTCTCTTAACTCTTCTAGCAACTTCTGCATGCAGACAGCACTGACTGCTGACCTGCTGTGACCTCAGGCAGTGTTTCACTTTTTTTAGTGCCTCTTCCCCCCTCCCACCCTTTCTACCTTAACCTGTTTGTGTTTTGGGGTTTCAGGAGGAGACGAGTTGGTTCTGGTCGGAAGTTATGGGTTGGTTTAGATCACAAGGGAGATGGTGTGGTGTGTGCCAGGCAGCCTGGCTCTCAGGGGGGCAGCTCTGCTGTTTGCTGGGGGGCAGCCCAGCTGGGATTTTGATTTTTTGGGGATTTTTGCCCCACTGAGGCAGGGCTCACAGCGCTGTACCACGAGTTCACGGAGCAGAAACTGCCCCGTGCTGTCTGGAAGTGACACTGGGATGGCTGGAGGGAAAACCACTGGGACTCTGCCAGGGAGGCAGAACCTGCAGGAAATGCAGCAGTTGAAATCAAGCTGTTGAAAGAGGTGTCAGGGCTCTGTGGAGACCATTCATTAGTTTCTGTTTTAATGTGCACTGCACAGCACTGATTAACGACCCGCAGGAGATGGGTGCAGGGTTTTTTTTTTCCAGCAGCTTCGTACAGCAGATTCAGAATTTAGAGAAGAGCTGCTGCAGAAGCTCAACTGACAGGGCTCAAAACACCTCCTGTGTGTGACTTGCTGTAAGGTTTGGTGCCACAGAGCTCAGGCTTGGAGATTAGTGTCCAACATCAGCTCAATCTGGCAAGCAGGTGTGATGTGACTGAAAAGAATATAATCTAATTTAAAAAAAACCAAATAATATATATCAAATAATTTAGCAAACAGGTGCCTTCCTTAGGACAGAGCAGATTAAATCATAATTTTTTTCCATTTGTCTTCTCACTGCCAGCAGAGCAAGCGAAACACCCAGGAGCAGCAAAGTATTGGTGCTGTGCAGCTAGGTCTGAAAAGTATTAATCTCTCCTGATGACCAAATCCTGTTTGTTGATGTGTTTGAGGAAAGTTTTTATTAAAAAGTAATCAGGTCCAAAAAAAAAAAAAAAAGAAAGAAAAATAAAAAGTTTTCCAACTGATGAACTGTCACTGGCATAACTCAGCCAGCAGAACAATATATTGTAAAAATACTGCATACAATTAGATGGGTCTTAAATTTGAGATTTCAGGCTCCCAGGCATCAGTTTTCTCCTCTCTACCAAGTCATGTTCAGTGCTCAAGGCCAGCAAATCCAGTGCTGCCTTTCCAGAGGGGCTGAGGAACGTTGCCACCCCCAGCAGCAGCTGCTTGCCCATGTTTGCTGTTGACTGGCCTCCTGCAGGGGCCAAATGCTCTCTCTTGTTGTTTCTGAAGTTGGTGGCTCTGTGCCTACCCCAGGACTCATTTCTGCTTCAGCCCCTCACAGCTTAGGTTCCCAACAAGCCCCTCAGCCCAGTCTGGAAACGGGACCAGTCGCTTGGCACAAAGAGCCACTCATTCCTCTTTGGGGGCTCCTTCTCTCTCTGCTCTCAGAAAAAGAAAAGCCAGAATTGAGTAACAGCTGTCAAACTGTAGAACACCCCACAGAAGGCTTTTCTGACTCCTCCAGAGAAGAGCAGCAGCCTGCAGTAGTTCTGATTTTTACTTGACTGTGAATTTGCCTCAGAACTTTTTTCTTTTGACCCTCCTTAGCATCTCCTCTCCGTGGTGCCCGGTGATGAGCAGATGCCACCTGAGCTGGTGCCACCTCCTTCTCTAAGCAGCTGTGTGCTTTTATCCTCCCCTCCTCCCTCCCCAGCAGGATGGAAGGTAATATTTTGCAGCCCCTCTGTGTCTTGACACCCATGGGCACACAGTCCAGTGTTTTCCTGCCTCCTCAGTCTTCTCAGTGGAGTGCTGTCCTCTGGGTGTCAGGGAGCATGTTAGGTGATGGTCCTGTGGGATGATAAACCAGAGCAGGGCCCAAAACTGGAAGGTGCTCTTGGAATGTTTCTGTTGGCCACTGTGCCAGCTGATGGCTGGGACTGTCCCCCATGGCCACGCTGAACCTCCCCATCCCTGTCTTCTTCAGAGCCATGCTGGGGCTTTGTTAGCAGCAGCCAGAACTCCAGCGAGCTGGAGCCTTCAGGGTTCAGAGAGTGGTGTCCCCAGAACTGGAACTGTGGGGGCTGCTGAGGAGTCCAGGAGAAAGCTGCACAAAAATTCTATTCTAGACAGAATTTTGTTCGTTTCGAGCTGAATTTCACAACAGATTCACAGTTGGATGCCACTGCTTGTATTTCCAGTGAGTCATACTCCAAAAAAGTAATGCTTTGCCTCACCAAAGCCTGCCCCAAACAGCACCCTGATATAAATCAGAAACTGGATAGGTTTTTAATTGTCATTTTTTCAAAATATCGTATAGTTCTTAGCCATGCCTGCAGGTCCTGACACTCAGATATGTTTGGCTTTGTCTCCACATGCAAAAATGAAAACCCTTCACAAGTCAGACAAAAAAGAAGGGCCGGGGGGCAATACTCATGTTATTTATGCTCTATTCATGCTGGGAAAGGGACTCCCTGACAGCACTACTTGCCACAGCACCATCTTCAGTGGCACAGCCAGAGCAAACCTGCTCCTCTCGTTTCATTTCCAGCCTCAGCTCATTTGTGCTGAATTAGCTGATCTTAAATTGCAAAGCCTGTGGAAGAAGATGAGAAAAAACTTGGGCTTGTGCTGAGCCCCTGATCCTGCAGTGGACTGGACCTGCTAGGAAAGGTCAGGAACATCTAATTAGTGCGACTGGATGGCAAGAAATAATCTCTTTTAAGCTGTCACTTCACCCAGTTGTCCTTGTGCGTGGCAGAAGGATGTGAGAGAAGCTTGTCAGCTTGTGCTCTTTTGCTGAGGAGTAAATTAACAGCTTCATCATGTGGCTGGGAAGGGCCAGCAACACGAAACAACTGGCTCTTCATTTGCACCAGAGGTTGCATCCCAGTTTAATGTAGTCACCTCACTCCAAGTTCCTCAGCTAGAAGACAGAAAGGACAAGGACTGACTCTTTTAAGACATGTTTGATGGGCAACTCGACAGCCAGAAGTTGGTTAATTTGGGTGCTCTCAGCAGCAGCAGACAGAATTAGCAGCTCCTACCCTGAGCCAAGTTGCAGGAGGAGAGGCACGCTACCTCCAGAGCTTAGGTAGGATGGGTGGAACATGAGGATTCTTCCTTGGAACCACATCACCCTCCTCCACAACCCACCCACTCCAGGCTCTGTACATCCCAGCTCTTCACTCGCCTCCTGGATGTTGCTTATCCCAGCTCATCCAGCTGGTCTCCTCCCCATGTGGACTCACCTGCCCTCTCTGGGGCATTGCAGCCCCTCTCTGCTCCACTGCAGCTCCCCAGGCTTGAGTTCATCGTGAGGCCAATGTTCCCCTGGGGTGCACAAAGAAGAGTGTGGCCAGCAGCTCAAGGGAGTTTTTCCTCCCCATCTGCTCTGCCCTAGTGAGGCCATGTCTGAAGTATTGTGTCCAGTGCTGGGCTCTCCAGTTCAAGAGCACAAGGAATTATTGGAGAGAGTCCATTGGAGGCTGGGAAGATGCTGAGGGGCTGGAGTATCAGGCCAGGCTGAGAGCCCTGGGGCTGTTCAGCTGGAGCAGAGCAGCCTGAGAGGGGAGCTGAGCAATGCTGAGCAAGAGATAAAGGGCCCTGGGGGGCAAGAGGGTGGTGCCAGTGACAGGACAAGGGGCAATGGGCACAAACTGGAACCCAGAGAGGTCCTCTAATCTTTGGTGTGAGGGTGTCAGAGCCTGTCCCAGGCTGCCCAGATAGATTCCAACCCCCCCCCGGACACTGCACTGCTGGCCACCCTGCTCTGGGTGACCCTGCTAGGGCAGGGGGTGGCACCAAATGATCCCCAGAGGTCCCTTCCAGCCCCCACCCTGCTGTGAGTGAGATGCTCCATGAGAGATCAGTCACCTGGGCCAAGGAAATGCTGCTTGCTTGATGAGTGAAATGCTGATGACCTAATGAGTGTGCTGTGGCCCTGGTATCCACACAGACAGGAGACCATCATCTTGTGCACTGCTGCAGCAATAAAACCACTCAGTTTCCCCATGAAAGATCCTGCACTCAGGAGATGAGCCATCCAGGAGCTGAACACCACATCTGTTTGCAGACTCAATTCAACACTTTGCACCCTGAGCTGAACTGGAGACCAGCTCCAGAACCCAAACCCCTCAGAGTGATTGGCATTCATTTGCAGGGTGTGTTTGCTGGTGGGATGGGGTACAAGTGCTGTCCTCTGTGATAAGAAGCCTGCAGAGGATTTAAAGTGGGGCGGGGTGAAGCAGGAGGAGGAAAACAGTAGAAAAGGAAAAAGGAAGGGGGTGTTGTGTTTCCACATCTACCTGTGATCTCTTGGTGTGGTTCAAGCAGTGGTGTGTAGCAATTCTGACTTTGTTTTGCAGGTCGCAGGGGAGAAAAAAAAGTCAGTTGCAGAAAATTTCTGGTGTTGCTCTATTCCTCCCTCCCTCCCTCCCTCCCTTCCTTTCTTGTTGCAAAAAAAAAATTAATCACTAAGGTAGTGGGAAATTCTGAGCTTGCCACCTCGCAGACTGAGTGTTTGCCTTGTTGTTGGGTGAGCTGAAATGGAAAGAGTGACTGAGATTTCTTCAAGGAAGAGACTGAAGGTGGCGAGAAGAGGCACTAGAGATGTTTTGGAATGTGCCTGTGTTTTTCTTTAAGTTCTCCAGTCGTTTGGCTCTCTTCCAGGGTGTATGTAGAGGGTTCCTTTTAAGAGGGTCTTGATACTTTTGTGTGTTCAGAAACCAAAGTGGTAAACTCTTCTCTGGCACTTGCCTCGCTGCTGTGAACTGGAACAGGATCCCCGGGCCTGTGTGTGGAGCTCAGCTCCATCCTGATCACACACTGTCACTGCCCAGTGTCCCTCCACCTCCCCTCTGGGCAGCCTTGCTGCCAACAGGAGACCTTCCAGGAGCTCCGTCCCACGTCTCAGAGCATGGGCACGGGCGAGGGAAGCGTTGGCAGGGTGCAGGGGAGTCCTGCCATCCCTCCATCCTACTCTCCAACACGCTCAGCCATCGCTGTCTCGGTAAGAAAGTGTCTCCTCCTGAGTTCTCGAGGCAGGCTGTGGGATGAGCACAGCTGAGGTGGCAGCTGAGACACGACTCTTCTCCCCTGGAACAGCTCATTCTGCTGATCTTGGGCAGTTCCTTGCAAGGCTCTTCTTGACATCAGGACTGAGGTGCCACGTGGGCTGCTGTGGATCGTGGCCACGGTGCTTGCTCTGGTGTGTGCTGGAGTTCTGGAGTCAGCACTTGAGATCGTGTGGATCTGTAACCCCCTCTCCTTACCTTGTGTTGCACTTCCTACACGTATTTGTACTCTCATGAGTTAAATGATTTCTAGTCTGGCTTCGCCTACACAGCAAAGTGCCCAGAAAAGCAAATGGGACCATTTGAGACTTTTGCCTGGTTTAGATCTTAGACATCTGGGGAGTCACTCCAGAATTATAACAGCGTAGGGGACTCAGCCTGTCCCAGCTGGGTGTCCTTCTGCTGAGAAACATCCTTTGCAGTGTACAAACTTTTCATATGCTTGCTAAATCAGGTGCTTATTTGGCTTCTCCTCCCTCCCCAAGAGGAAATTTCTACTAAGGCACCACGGCTGCTGTGAGCTGCCATTAGCAATACCTTCTGACCTGCTGTCAGAGAAGCAGGAGTGCTTGCTGGCTCCGTCTGTAACGACCATTTGCAGGCAGCAGATTCAGGAGTGAGCTCTTCCTGAAGTCCAATGTACAAAACAAAGCCCAGGCTGGACACGCAGCACAGGTCCTGTGCCATGGTGTGGGCATTCCAGGGGTGCCTGGAGTGGATTTCCTACTGCTGCTAGATGTTGATGAGGAGCCGGTGAGATGGGGCTGCCAGAGCAGCAGGTTACTGAAACAGGAACCTGCTGGCTTCTCTAACCTTGTGCTGTAAGGAAATGTGCCTTTCTCCATCTGATTTGAAAAAGGAAACAGGCCGGTGGTGTGGCTGTGGAACTTTCTCTTTCTGCCTCTGATTGCAAAAGTGCTACTGAGAGCATGAAGAGCACAGTGCTGAGGACAGGACACTGTGGCTCTGTTGAGACAACGGGATGAAATGCATTAATTATCCCCTGTGTTGTGTTTCAGGTGTCAGGAACTACCTGAAGGAAGCTCTGGTGAACATCATCGCTGTGCACGCAGAGGTGAGGGCTCCACGTGGCTCCAGGCTTGTCCATGAGTGTTTGGGGTGGTCACTCCTCACTTTCATCACCTGTGCTGAAGGGTTTCTGTGGTAGCTGTAGGTGCTCTGGGCTTGCTTTAGCCAGCCAAGGATGCAGCTGCTGACTGCTTCAGGGGCAGGAGGAGATGAAGAGTTCCTGTTTATCCTCAGTAACACTCCATTACACCTTTCTGTTTCCGCTGTCTGATGAAGAGGAAAGCCAAAGTCTAAAGCTCAGCTCTTCCCTTTTCATGCAGATTAAATAGATGCAGAAAGATATTGCTAGATACAATGCTTACTTTCTCTGATTAACTCATTTTCCACAACATATGGAAATGAGCTTTGCTTTGGAAGAAGCGTTCAGCACGTGGCACTTGGAGTGAGCAGGCAAAGTGTGTCCCTCTGGGACACAGGATCAACAGTCACAACCTAAACCCAGAAAGCTTTACAGAGTCTGCACACCACAAATTGTGTTGGGCATAGCTAGGTAGTGGCTGACAAAAGGCAGTGCGTATTAAAATTAATTTATTATTATTAACATAATATGCTTCCAGAACTGCAGTTATTTGGCCTTCTGTCATCATATGCAGGAATTTTCTGTAGTCTTTTTTCAGCCTGTATTTTACACACTCCTTCCTTCTAATCATCAGGAGTGTTGGCAAATTCCTGCTGCTCCTGGCACAGGCAGTAGCATCGTGCTTACCTTTCAGCCTACCACAAGTGTAGCTGCTCTGCCTTTTCCATCTGCTTACAATCTGAACAGATCCCACTGGAGGATTTCATTTGATTCCTCCTTAAACTGCAAGGATTCGTATAAATTGAAATAATTAGAGACTTCAGACATCACTTCTTGATTCAATTTCACCATTTGCCTACAGAAGCCTTGCTGATTTTTACCACACGCTCCCGGACGGGGGAATAAGCAACTCCAAAAAAAGACAATATTCATTTTTCATGTCCTTTTTCAGTGCAGTGGAAATGAATACAAACTAAAATGAGGCTTTTAGCTTCTGAAAGGCATTTGTGACTTACTGAGTTGCTCCTGCAAACTGCCTACCCGTGAAGTCGCTGACTCCAGCGACACCGATACTGATTTTGACCCCAATAAGTTGATGCCTCGTAAATTTCTAGATGTGAAATGCTGCAGAAATGTGAAAAACGTGTGTCAAGATGAAACTCCCCTTTCCACTGTGTTCTGGTGAAATCCTCTAAGCTGGGTCAGGTGTAAGTTTATTGGTGAGCGAGGCCAGTTTCTGTCGTTTGAAACAGCAGAAAAATGAACCATCAGCTGAACGAGCCTGGACTGGGGTGGAAAGAAAATTGATTCTCTGCCTTCGAATTGGGATTGAACTGAAATAAAAATAAGGGCTTCTCAGTGCAAATTTGTGATGATTCACCCTTGCTGAGAACTTTTTTTTTTCCTGGATTCTGTATAGTAAGTTCAAGAGTGCTCGTTGCGGGCACAAATATTCTCTTCTCAGTAGAAGGGTTTTGGGCGTGTTCCTGGTATGTTTGTGTTGAATTGCTCAGCAATATTTGCTGCTGAATAAGGTGACCCCTTCCCAAATCGTTACTGGGTTTTTTGTTAGGTTTTTTTTCTCTTAATGTACAGCTAAGTGTGTCACTTGGCTTTTGTGGGTCAAAGATGATAAAACACGTTGCCTGTTTGGATTGGTGCAGACATGCCTTTGCACTGGTCATCTGGGATTCCTGATATGAAATTCACTACTTAAATCACAACAACTGTATAGGAATCTTGTGTTTTGTTTTGTTTTTTTCCCCCTTAATTTACTTTTACACACGTATGAATACCTTCTGTCAACTTTCTTGTCAGAAATGAGCTCAAATCTTCACATAAAGCAAAGGTGTTCTTGCAAAAAGTCATTCCAGCCACTTTTTTTGGGTAATTTAAAAGTATAAATCAGGGAGGGAAGTGTTTAAAAGCTCTATGCAGCTCATTTTCCTCCTTGCACCACTCCTGTCACATCATCTTCGGTTCCTTGTGTCATCTTCTCCCCCAGCCCAGGGCTGGTTTAGTGCAGCTTTATCATCACCTTTAGGTCTTGACACAGGTTTGGTCTGCCTAACCTATAATCTCACTTCCTCCTATATATTCCAACCTCTTAGCCTCCCATTTTCCCCAATTGTGTGTAGAAAAAGCATGCTACTTGTTGTTTTTTTTTATAATTCACCAAAGCTTCTCGCTTCCTTAGAGCTCCTTTTAAGGGAGACTGGTTTCTTCCTGCTTTCCTTCAGGCACACACCTTACATTTCGTGTTGCTGTTGTGTTGCAGTTGCTATTCTGAGCCTCAGAAAGAGCATCCAAGCACCACTAAAAAATTACAGCAATAAGCAGATAAAAAAATGGTCTTGATGCATGGGAAAGAGTGGAAGGTGGCGAGGTTCTGCCAGAGAACTGAGAAGTGGCAGTGGTGGCAGAATCTGAAAATCCATTCCACTGCCACATTCTCAAACCCTTTGGAAGGCTTCTCTGTGCCACAGAGCAAGAGCCAGCAGCTCTTGCAGTGGCAGTGCTCAGACACAGGATTCTAGAAGGAGGCCACATACATGGGTAAGAACTGGCAGACCATGCCACTGCTCAGTCACGCGGCCCTGAACTAAAGGTGCTGTCTACAAAACAGCAGCCACCTGAGTGTCATCTAGCCAGCTGAGAGCACACGTTCTGAAGTTTGGCTGCTTTTAGGCATTGCAAGAAAGTGGCTGTCACCACACCTGGCGTGGCTGAGTTGCTGTGAACAGAGGTGACGGGTCAGAGCATCCAGGGAAAGGCTTCGCGTTCCAGTCGCCTTTGAGTGTTGACCATCAGCAAAAACAAAGCAGATTAAATAAACTCAATCAGATTTCAGTGCTGAGATGCTGTTGCAGGAAATGGATCTGTTAACATACACAGTGTGCTCATCATTCTGCCCTCTGAACAAGCAGGTGTTCACCATTTCCAAGGACCTAGTCCCTCGGATCATGTCGCGGGTGGTGGAGGCCGTGTCGGAGGAGCTGAGCCGCCTGATGCAGTGCGTGTCCTCCTTCAGCAGGAATGGAGCTTTGCAGGTACCTGGGTTCCTTCTGCTGCCAAACAGCAGCCTAGAAACCTAGATATAGGTATAATATAACCCATATAATATAATCCCCATGCTTATTAAGCATTGGTGCTTGGTGTGATGTTTCCCCATGGCACCGCTGCCTCCCAAAATGGACTCAAGTTGCACTTGTAGGACTTCAAAAAGTCCAGGGCTGTTCACTTAGAAGCACCAAACAAAACGAGGTGAAACATTCTGTGAAGAGAAAAGCATTTCTTAGGAGTTTAGATTGTTGGGTGGCTCTGTTGTATTTTATGCCAGGAAATTCTGGTCCTAAAAAAGAAAAGAATAAATCCCATCTAGCTTCCTACCTGGGGTGTAGGATGGGGAAAGACCTGAAAGCCAAAGCCTTCCATTGGAACTGGAATGAGGCATCTGCATTGTGTTATCAAAGGTTTCAGTTTGGAATATTAATGTTGTGTTAGTTGGGTCTAAATATCACCCAGTCTCTGTAATGGCTAAGTGGGTTAAATTTTACCTTTATGATTCACACCAAGGGAATGTGCATTTGGATGAAGTTGACTTTATATTTTTAAATGAAATTACTCGAAGTATTGATTGCATGCAGAGTATTTCTATTTCATATCAAACCTGTGATGATAATGATTGCTTTTCAAAGACTGAAGGATGATCTGTGAAGTTGTTTAATCTGAGCTCATCCTCCACCGTAGTCTGCCTAGGTGAAAATTAATGCCTGGACACACAGGACAGTGCAGGAGTAAAATCCCCACCTTGTGTGCCCACCAGGTGACAGGCAAGAAGCAGAGCACGACTGTTCTACTTCCTCATCCGATGGAGAAAAATAAATTCAACAAGAAAACCAAGAATAAAATGTGTATTGACAGATTTTTGTGCTCTTGTGCTTCCTTCCTCCCTGGCCAAGCCGTGCTGAGAGAAGTTGGGCTCACTGAAATTAATGCCAAAAAGAAACCCCAGACAAATTCAGGTTGTGCCCTTCTCTCTGCCACACAGTACAGAAGAGATGGAACAGAACTGAGAAAAACCAGTGTTTTGAGATGGCTACGTAGTGACAGAGCAAACAGAGTGACTTGAATCAGAAGTAGGAAACTGATCCTTTCAGCAGCCTCCTGGCAGAGCCTCGTGGCAACCAGAAATACAGGAAACAAACTGCTCAGAGCCTACCTGCCTGCAGCTGCAGCGTGCACCACAGAGCAGAATCTGCCCTGGGAACAGCAAGGCTTTGGGATGCTGGTGTTCACTGCATGAATTGCCTCCCTGATTCACTATTTGTGTTCTTCTCTTTAGGCCAGGCTGGAAATCTGTGCACTGAGGGATGCCGTGGCCATCTACCTGACCCCTGAGAGCAAGTAAGAGCTGCTGTGGACTCTGGGTCTCCACATAGCAGGGTCCTGGGTGTAAATGAAGGATTCAGACACTTTTTCATCCAGTAGAATATGTGATAAATATAGGAAAGGCAGATTACTAGCGAGGCTTTATCAGTTGAAATAAAATAATTACCTTTAGGAGGGGTATTTCAATTTTTAGTCACAGACTAGTATTTGTCATTCCTCAGTGACCAAAGGTAAAGAGTGTGACACAGGAATGTCAAGTCTCAAAATTTTATTGATTTATTGAGATAAGAATGGATAAAATACAGCATTTCTCCGTGGCATTTTAGAGAGAAACTGGGAATGCTGGGACAGGGACCAGAGGAACATGAGTGTTTTTGATCTCTTTACAGCTCAAGCTTTAAGCAAGCTCTGGAAGCTTTGCCTCAGCTCTCCAGTGGAACTGACAAAAAGTGAGTACAATGAACCTTCTTGTCTCCTTTCTGGTCTCTGGAGCTGTTGCCTTTTCCTCCTGTGTCAGAACTTTGTTATAAGAGGGATCATTTTCACTGCATTTGGCCCCTCAAGCACAGAGCAGAAGGAGGAGGAGTTCTGGGTTCCCCTGTCTGTTTGTGCAGCCCATGGTCTGTGGACTGCCCCTTCTCCCAGATCTCCTCTGTCTGTGGGTTCAAACCTGCTCCTCAGCAGCCACAGCAAAGTCTCAAGGTGCCTCCCTGCTCTGCTGCTGTGTTGAAGACAGGCAGTGGTTTTGAGCAAGGAGAGTTCTTTCAACTCAAACTTTCCAAAACACCTGTAGAATTATTTTCTTTCTTCACTTGTCACAAGCATTTGAGCTTCATGAAACAGATGAGACTCAAGAACTGCATCATTTTTACATCTTGGAGTTCTGAGCCCTAGATGGTGCAGAAGTTGTTCTGTTTCCCAGGCAGTGACATCAGAACTGTCATTGTTCCAGGCAGCTCACTGTAGTGATCTACACATCAAATGACAGCTCTGGGTGTGCTGATGTAGAGCTGTTTGCTCATTCTCAGTCCTTGCTGGGACACTGAGTGATGAACTGTGCCCATAGTCTTCTTCCAAAGTCTTCCAGAGGACCTGCTGAGGAAGCAGAGACTGATTTTGTGGTTCAGATTGTTCTTCCTGGGTTTGTTTGGGTTGGGTTTTTTTTTAACATACAGTGTAATTTCTTCTGTTACTGGCTGCTCAGTAATAACAGCTTGCCAAGAAGTTGAGGTGCTGCACATCTGCCCTGTCTAGCTTGGTTTGAAACAGAAAAAAGCATCAGAAAACACATTTTCCCCTAAAATACAGAGAAAATAGAGCACACAGGCAAGGCTGTAGAACTTCATAATGCATTTCAGCTGTTAAATATTTCCTACAACACTCATTCACATGCTTGGTCCTACACCTGTAGTTTGTGGATTATGATAAATATTGCCCATTGCAACAAGTGCCTTCTAGGCAGCTATGTAGATGTGAAGAGAGCCATCATTATGCTCCAGAGTGAACTGATACACAGTTATCTGTATAGAACAAAAACACACGATTGCCAGTGAATTATTTCTCCTAGAACAAACCATCTCTGATCTTCCAACCACAATACTTCAGAGAAATCTGTGAAGTACCTTCCAGAGACAGGTTGAGAACTGAACTTGCAGTTTGGCTGCACACGAGCAGCTGTAGCTGTGACAGGGGAAAGGGGCTCTGGCCACAGCTCCCTCTGACACACTTGGTGCACTTCTAAATATCTCCAATATTCAGCTACCTGAGGTCCAATTTTAGGCCCTCTCTCTAAGCAGGCAGTGTGAGTCACAGCCAGAATAACCCAAGCTTTTGGTGATTGTTCCCTGTCAGCATCTGCCAAAGTCATAATGTTTTCCCTTTGCAGGTTGCTGGAGGAGCTGCTGAACAAATTCAAGAGCAGCATGCACTTGCAGCTGACCTGCTTTCAGGCTTCTTCAGCAGCAGTGATGAAAACATAGATGGTGACACAGTGCAGCAGCTCAGGAGACAAGAGTGCTGAAACACTGCCCAGTCCCTTCCTCAATTCCTCTGGAGACCCTGAAGAAAACAAAAGGAATTTCACTGACATAGAAATCCCTGAGTCGTGGTCTGGGGAATCCTGCTGAGGGAGACTTCTGGTCATAAACACCTTAATTAAATGGATTTCTATCTGCCAGGGAGGGAATTCAGCCAACTGTGTTTGCACACACTCCTCTTGGCTCTTGCTCACACCCAGCAGTGAGCTGCAAGCCCAGTTTTGTTTGTTAAAATTACAATGAAGTGTCTTTTTTTAGCAAATGTCACCTTAAATTTGAGTATTACTCCTGTCCTGTGTATCTGTTGCTTTCTAGAGGTAGAGTGATGCTGATGTGAGGGGCTGCAAGACTCAGCTTCTGCAAGGGGCTGGTGCAGATTGCTACCTGCAAGGGTTTGGATACAACACTGAGAAGGACCCTGCTGCTTTTGCATTTAAAAATGGCCCCACTTTTCTCCTATTATCTCCTATTATCTACATTTTTCACTCTGGTTTCTTGAGAGGCCTTTATTTTCTTGCTCCTTTCCTCATTGAACGTGTTTGTGCCTCTCTTGTGTCTCCCTTCTGTTGGGATGTTGAGACAACCTTCACATTTGAAACCAGCTCTCCTTTCACAGCAGTGTCTGTAAAGAAAAGATGGAGTAAAATAAGATTTGGTGTTAAGAGTAGTTCACAGTGTCTGCCAGGGACAGGAGCAGGGGCACAATCTGTCACTGCTCTGGCTGCTTCCTCCTTAATCTTGTATTTTCTTGTCCTCACAGTCTCACTCCCACCATCTGCTCTTCTCTTGTGTCTGTCAGTCCCCTTTTCACCACCAGTTACTGTGTTTTGAGTGGAGGGGAATAGGGACTGGGGAGGAAAGAGCCTTTTTTGCTGCACTGAGACCTAGTTACACACAGACCAGGAGCTCTGTTCCCACAGGGAAGAGTTGACACCAACTCCCGTGGCACTTGGTGGAGCTGCAGTGAGACAGCAGCTGATGGAAGGGGCCTTGCTTGGCAGTGGCTTTAATTTTACAGCTGAAATTGCAGCAATGAGCACACGCTGCATTTGTTCTGTATTTACAGCCCCTTGGAGCAGGGCTTAGAAGCAGCACAGGGAGTTTGCCAGCAGGGTTTGGTGTCAGCTCTTACCCGGGGCTGGTTCAGTGCTTTAGGTGTGAAGCTCCTGAGAGACAAAGTGCTGAGCAAAGGGCTCAGTGCACATCTATCCACTCCTTAAAAACACTTGTGCTTGAAACTTGAATGATCTGAGTGCTGGTTGGGAGGGAGAGTCACTCAGCACCCCCAGCAGTGATGCTTTGTTGAGTGTTGTCTGTCTTGAGCTGGTCCCAGCCTCAGCTGTGGGTTTGAACTGGAACAGTCACTGGGCTCACTTGATCTGTAAAAGACTTTGCTGCAGAACAATAAAATATTGATGGAAATCACTAAGCTCTTCTTGAATTCCTCACCTTCCCAGAAACACAATTTCTTTATTAATTTTACCAGCATTTTTCTACGTGGGGTTTGGAAACCTGTGTCACCCTCTGTGCTGAACTGATGCATCCCCTGCTGGGACATCATTCTCTCTCTCATCCCCTGGTGCAACACCTTGTTCCTTCTGTCTGACCCCTGCAGGCAGGTGTTTGTGTCTCAGTGCCTTCCTGGGGGTAACGCTTCAGAGCACGTCACCCACAGCAGGCGAGAGAACAACGGCTGGGGGACCAAAATATCACTTGAATCCAACCTGCTATGAAAGAAATGCAGAGATTTCAGTAAATCCTCTGTGGGGATGGAAGGTGGGATGGCCCAGGCTCCAGAGGCAGGGCCAGGTCCTCTGAAAATGACCAAAAAAAAAAAAAAAGAGAAGTGGTCAGCGTGAAGAAAAAAAAATGTGCAAACAAAAATGTACAGTGAGGTTTAAAAAGTAGTATTGGAAGTGGAAAAAGATGGGGAGACCACAGTAAGATACACAGGCAGTTGGGGTGTGCAAGGAGAAGGGAGGCAGTGGGGAAAGCAAAGTAACAGAAGTGAAAGGCTCTGACATTTAAATCAGGAGAAAATAAAGTGAATTATTCCATGAGCCTCAAACGTCTAGAAAAAATTAAAATCAATATGCTAAAAAGATAATAATTATTAAAAATAGCTAGAGTGCTTTATTTCTAATTTAAAAGGAAAAAATCTGAAGTTACAAGGCTGACAAATACACCTTTGCTAAAAGCAGGACAAGAGGAATATTCTCTGGCGTGTTCTGGGGTGTGGGCTGCTGCAGTTTACACAGGACAGTCCTTGTGATTGTTCAAGGAAGGCAAAAAAATACCCCCAAAAAGCTAGAAATAGTAGATAAATAGTTAATTACAGGCAAAGGTCAGGGAACCTCTGCTGCAGGTTAAAGAGGAGGGAGATCTCCGCAGTCCTTGCTCTGTGTGCCTCTGGCAGCTTGTTTTTGATGAAGCTGTCAAGAACTCTTGTCCAAAATGGGATATTTAGCCCAGAATATGGTGTTTATCCTGTATATTACATCCTTTTTCCAGCAACACTTGGCAGCCTGAGGGGGCTTCGTTTGGAGAGCCATGGAGACACCCTGGAATTCCTTCAAAATACAGTGTGTTGGTACCTTAAATGTCAATTTGTGCTGCTCATCACTGCCCGGAGCAGCAAGGGAGATGCTGCAGTGGAAGGAGCAGCAATAAAGGATCTTTTTTTCATTTTTTTTTTTTCATTTTGGGGAACAAACAGGGGCTCTGGGGGAGGCTCCTTTATGACACCTAATTTTTTCTACTCTGAACACCCAAGATGAGATCCGTGCTCCCTTCCTTTGGTGTTTAAAGGCTCGTAACAGGTCCTGTGCAACTCTTTTGCAAACAGCCCCCCTGGAGGTCAACACCAAGGAAGGGAAATCTGCAGCCAAATTCCTTTTCAATTGGAGAATTTAAACAACTGGAGGAAAAAGCAGGGAGACAATGGGAAGTGGAATCCAGCCTTATTTGGAACAGATGCTATTGACACATGCACAGCTTTGTAGCCCAGTTTGGGACCCTTTTTCTTTCTCCTGCACTAACTGGAGTGTTACAAGTTCATTGCCAGCCCCAGAATGGGCTGATCAATTCAATATAGCTCATTGAAAATGCATTACATCCAAGTTAAGGATTCAGAATGACCTGTCCATTCATTCCTGAAATGGACCTGGGGGTGCAGGGGAAGGTGGAAGGAGAACTTTCCTCTTCTGTGCATTGATGGCACCTCTGAGGTGAGAACCCCAGAGCTGTGATGGGATTGGGGGTACCCAGGAGGCTCCGTGTCCACTCAGCCCCAGCAGGTCCAGGAGTCTCTGCTGTGGTGTCCAGGTGAGTGTGGGGGCTGCAGCCCCAGCCCCCGTGCAGCACAATTCCCATGGCCACAGGTTCTGCTTCAGCCAAGGGGAGGCCGGCCCTGGCTTTTCTTGGTTTATAAGCAGATTTTCTTTTAGCCCAGAATGTCAAATCAGATAATTTATAAAGTAAAATTGGCAAAACGAGTCTCCTCACTGCTCATTACTCATTTTTTCTGATAAATTTTACTCATTTAACTACATTGCACTTCTGCTGGCAGAGGGGCTTCCCCTTCCAGCTTATCTTCTTAGATATTCAGCAGATAATTAACATTCAAAATGTTAACGGTGCTACTTATTTTTAGAACCCGGCATAGACTTGAAAATAAATGAATAGAGACCAGAGAGCTCTGAGCCACAGGGAGCCGGGGGGGGGAGTGTGTGTGTGTGTTACAAAAATGTTGTTAGACACCTGTTGTAACCTTCTTTGGTACAGGGAATCTCCATCTGTGTCTCTTCACATGCCTCCCATGCTGGAGAGCAAGAGAAGGTGAGAAAGAGAGAAAGCAGCGAGAAAGAAGAGAGATAAGAGAGAAAGAAGAGAGATAAGAGAGAAAGAGACAAAGGAGAAAGAAGGGAGAAAGAAGAAGGAAGGGAGAAAAAAGAAGGGAGGGAGAAAAAAGAAGGGAGGGAGAAAAAGAAGGGAGGGAGAAAAAGAAGGGAGGGAGAAAAAGAAGGGAGGGAGAAAAAGAAG